>NDXB01020900.1:269441-296249 GCA_002631895.1 Agapornis roseicollis | reverse complement strand
CCCCACCCCCCCCCCCCCCCCCCCCCCCCCCCCCCCGCCGGAGATCAGGCAGGGAGCAGGTCCCACCCTGCTTGTTTTTCAGCCTCGGGAGGAGAAGGGGGAACTGGCCAATGCTGTGAGGAGCTGCTTGAAAATGAAAACAATTTGCAGAAAGAAGTCCCTGACCGCTGCTGGCTGTGAAACACAGGCAGGAGGCCCTGCAGAGACACACCAGCCAGGGCCTTACTGGTCCCATACCAGCATGCTGATGGAGGGTTCTGGTGGGTAAGGGAAGCTGTTCATCAGGCAAGAGAAAAGAGCAGACAGGCACATCTTCGGTGCTCTAGCCCCACCACTGCTTTGTGTTTGCAGAAATGCAAACATCAGTTTCGAAAGCTGAAGTAAAAGCAGGTTCTGGGCTCATTTTCTTAAAATTATTGGGAAAACGTAGTTCCTGGGGCTGATTTGCAACAGAGAAGATGGTATGAAGCAAATGTTCTGTATTTTGGTAACATCCTGTTGTGCCATTAGCTCTGCCACTGTTTCACTTTGAGGTTTTTCACTTGCTATAATGAGCGGGTGTCAGTCACAGGCAGGGTGTGCTGCGCCTGCCTTGCAAGCCATCCAGCTGGGTGAGAGGCTCCCCACCGCTGGGCTGCCAGGAGAGCATCCTCCTCAGGGCAGGGTCACCGTGTCACCACCCGGCACAGGGCTCTGCTTGGGAGAATGAAACTGAAAACGTCCCCCACGACTTCCACCTCTTGTGGGTATTTATGGGTGTTAGGCTGACAGTGTAAGGACAGCTGTGAAGGCTCAGAGTCCCAGCAGCCTACCTGAGGGTGTTTTGCAGGGAGAGGGTGCCCCATCAGACCCCCCTGGTCTGCAGCACAGGGTGCCGAGGAGGCCTGTGGAGCTGAGGACAGTGTGACATTTGCCAGATTGCTCCGGCTAATCACACTGGTTTCCTGCAGGCACCTCAGCCTGCTCCCCGTGGTGCATGCAGTAGCATATCCCCAGGGCTGTGCTGGGACAGAGGTTTGTGTGGCTGGAGCTCAGCACTGCCTAATGTGTGCTTGTTTTCAAGCCCCAGCTGCTCCTCATCCTCGAATGCTGCTTGGGCCAGGATGCTTGACTAGGCTGGCTGTGTTTTGGCGCACAGCAGATGGGGTCCCCCACCTCCTTGCTGGTGCACTGAGCACAAAAGGCACCTCAGATGTTTCTCAATACCTGCCACAACGGGAAGTGCCCCATTCACTTCGGGGATCCCCAGGGAGCCAGAGGAAGGGAAGCCAGGGCTCTATTGGAGGAAGCCACACTTCCAACACCTTGCAAAAGTATCTGCAGGAGTCTCCATTTTCCACACACCCCCTCAAATAAAACAGGGCCATCCCATGCATCCCCGCACAGCCTGCAAACCTCTGCCTCGCTGAACCATCCAGCCTTCACTTCTGGGGCTTGATGGGAACCGTCTGGATAGAAAGTCAGCACAGCCCACGCTTTCGGCAGCGATGCCGAGCCACGGGGAGGAGCAGAGGTTAACCACGTGTGCGAAGCTTTCAGCATTACCGACCTCCCTTCCTTCTCCAAGGCAGGGGAAGGCTTCCAAAAGACGTCAAGCAGAGGAGAAAACAGCTGGGAGAGGAGAGCTGGCAAGGCACAGTTTGCCCCATAGCAGTGCCAGGGAGGTTGCTCCCTCCCCAAAATGTAATGAGGCTTTAAAGCTGTGCTAGATGCCAGATGGTACCCAGAGGAAATGTCTTCCGTCAGCATCTTTGCACTAAAACTCACGGATCTTAATCTCCCCTGGGGTGCTGTGAATATCTTCCATGCCCAGATCCCAGGTCTGGCTCTGTCCCATCCTGGTTGCACCATTCCCTTTGAAGTCAGTGCTGCTGGCAAATGCCAAAATAAAGCCAGATGCCTATCACTGCACATCTCCAGCTGAGAGAGCCTGGACCTATCAAGGTCCAAGCAGAGAGCTGTTGTTTTGTCACCATCTGGTAAAGACAGAGGAGGGCTCAACTGGGTGCCAAAAGTGCCCCCCTTTCTCTTCGGCACCTCAGTGTCTTTGGCTCCTAGCTGCAGCATTGCATTGGTGCAGCATGGAGCCTGGTGCAGCTCTGGTACATGCCCAGTGCCAGCATCACTGCCTAGCTTGAAACCTGTGAAATCTCCTTCCAGAGAAAATGAAGTGCCAAAAAGGTGCTAATGCCAAGGAACCTGTGTTGCTCTGCCAACCAACAGCTCAAATAAAACAGGACTTTATGCCAAATTCTGGGTTTGGTGACCAAAACCCTCTTCTGGCTGCTTCTCCTGACTTTGGTCCCCTGCTCTGAGGAGCAGATGGTTGACTTACACTCCTGTAACTTACAGAAGTGATTTCCACATTATGCCACCTCTTTCTACTCCAGGGAAACCTGGGTTGGAGAGCTGCAGCATTTGGGGGAGCTCAACCACAGCAGTGGAAGGGGCTGTCAGATTGAGCATGACTGCTCAGTGTCAACGTGAGGAACCCAGCTTTAATTCCTCCTATAGGAGGTTCTCTAACAGCCTCACATGAAAGTGCCACAAGGTGTCATTATGTTTTGGAGTTACCAGCCAGGTGAGATGTGCATGGGCATCCATACCTCAGCACAAGTACTTAGAGCAGGGAAGAAAAAGGAGAAAACACTGAAGATGCTTGAGACACCTGTGTTAATGGCTCTCATGTGATGTACCTAGAGGAGCCAAATGGCTGTTTTCCTGCAGAGCTACACCCTGGGTGCATCATCCAGGTTATGGGGAGAGCAGCCTGGAGCTACTTGCACTCACTGGGGGCTCCTACCTTGCTTCTCTTCCAGCACAGCTTGGGATGTGGTTTTGGAAAGCCAGGCTCAGCTAACATCCTTTGGGTGGAGAGGTGCCACTTCTCCATCCACCTCCCTGCCAGCATCCCCAAACCACATAGGAGCTGGATGCCTCCAAGGACTCTACGTCTCCCATCAGGCTCTGCTAAAATTAGCTGGAGGTTCAGAAAGTTTTGGCAGGCACAGAGTTGCACAAAGCTCGGTAACTCTGGCACCAAGCTCATATTGAACATCAGGTTCTGAGGTTGGTGCATTTCAGAAGGCTTGCTGTTCAGTCCCAGCACCCTAGAAGGATAAATGAAATAATCCAAAGCCTCGCATTGATGCTGAGAATTGTTCCTGGATGTTGAGAGATGCTCAAATGAGATGCAAAGCAAATCCACACTAGCCTTGCTGTTCCAGAGGAGAAGGGGCAGTGGGGGTATCATTTCTTCCTGGGGATGTGCTGGCAGAAATCCTGGAGATGATCACTTTGTCGTCCCAGGACAGAAGGAGAAGCCAAGCCCAACAGGATGCTCATCCCCTGCTTGCACAGGGCAGGGTGAGACCGCGGTGCTTCCCAGCTTCGTTCTCTGCTCCTTCGTCCACAGATGACCTGCAGTTTTAACTGCCACCGCCTCTGTTCCACTGTCCGGCCCCGGAGCCCCGGTACGGAAACGCTGCCCGCCAGGGCTGGTGCCGAGTCAGGCGTGGAGCACCCCCCCCTCTGGCGAGCGGCCGGCGAGCTTCCAGCGCCGGGAACCGCCCGCTTGGGTGAATAGGAAACTCGGCAGCCGTACACGGTGGTCCTGGCCCGGCCAGCTGCCCACCCGGAGAAGCTGCCCGGCACGGCGCAGCAGTTACGGCTGAGCGGAGTATCCTTAGAGCGGGCATCCCAGCCCAACCCGCCTTTCTCCGCTCCCCGGAGAGTGGAAGGCGCCTTTCACCGCGGCGAGCCCGGGGAGCACCGCTGTGCCGGGGCAAAGCGCCGTGAGGGAACGGGGCGGCACTGCCAGCTCGGAGTCCCCAGCGGGCGGCTGGCGGGGACAGGGGGATGGCTGCTTTCCTTCCACACATGTTAGATCAAAGCAAAGGAAGAGGGGGTAAAAAACAGTCCCAGAGTTTTAAAGCAACAGCTCCCCCGTGGCCCCTTTCCCCCGACACAACTTATCGTGGCTGGCTTGACCTCTTCCCCCACATTCCAGCCCACCCATTTGCGAAAGCAAATAACCCCCCAAACGCCCGAAACTCCTTGTGCCGCGGCACAGCCCTGTCCCGGCGAGCGCGGCGCGCCAGCAAGGACAGTTTCGCTGGGCGGGTTGCGAGGAAAGCAGCAAACTGGAGCTTACCGTGGGAGGCGAACAGGCAGAGGGCGGCCAGCAGCAGCCCGAGCCTGGGCGCTGCCGGCTCCATCGCGGCTGCGGCCGGGGATCGCTGGGGTCTGCGGAGCCGCCCGCTCGCTCTGAGCAGCCCCGCAGCGCCGGCGGGGCTGGCACATACAGGAAATTTCATTGAGACACTGCGCGCAGCCCTGCCGAGAGCTGCGAGCACCCCCAGGAGGTGAGATGCGGCAGGGCCCCGCGGGGGGTGACACTTCAGTCCCACCCGCTTGGGCAGCAGCGGGTGCGTCTGCTGGGGTTTTAGTTACAGAGTCGGAGGGGGTAGCTTAGAGCAGGCTTGTCTCTAAGCTCGTTTTCGGGGTGCACAGGAGGTAGCTGGGGAGGATGCTCACCGTGCCGGGGACATGTAGGTGCTGCATTTCCCGGTGGGAGCCGGTCCCTTGGGGGCAATCTCCAGCTCGCTTCATAAAAGTGCACTTTGCTTGTAACTAGAGTTTTTCTTTGAGGATTAAGTGGGCATAAACCCTCCTGGGATGACGGGAAGGCAGGTACAGGGAAGGGTAACTCAGAGAGTTAAGGGGGAAGAGAGCAGAGCTTTTCCAGTAAAAAGGGGAGCAAAGTATCCCCCTCCTGCAGCCTGTTTACACAAGAGGAGGCCTTTACTCTGCCCTCAAATTGCAAAGCAGCACTGATTAGCAAAGGAGCACTGCGGGCTGATTCACAGAGCTGAGCTTGGAATTCAGAAGGCACCGACAGAAGCTGCTCCATCTGCAGTTAAGGACCAGCTCTTTTCAAAACAGTGTTCCCTGGAAAGTGGAGCCTGGAGATGCATGGAGGTTTGCTAGCCACAGGGAGTTTTGCTTCTAGCCTTCTCTGAATTTGGAGCATGCCATGAAATAGAAAAGTAGCTAATTACTGTGTGGCTTTGTGGTTTTCACAGCAAACACATCTGTGATGCTTTCACCAAAAACATAACCCTTGTCTAGCTGGAAGAAATTTGTTGCTGGGGAACATGTAGGCACAAAATCCAGAGACTCCAAATTGTTTATCATCCTGAGACCCCATAACTAACCTGAGCCCTTACCCAGGGTGGTATGCTCTTGTCACCTCTCTGTCCCCAGGTGTGCTGCCATAGTGACACATCCAGAAGACAGACTTCACTGCCTATGCAGGGCCAGATACAGCTGGAATAGGGTCAGGAGAGGCTGAGCCTGACCAGCAGTGAAATTGTGGTCAGCAGGTAGATGAGAGGGCCTGCAAGAGGTCAGTCTGGTTGTCCAAAATGTTGATTTTTGCTCCTCCCCTGAGCCATGGCAGCAGCATATCTGGGTATTTTCCATCCTACCATGTTGCCATAATCAGTAACAATAACCAAGGTGTCCCTAATATCAAAATGAGGACTCATCATGCCTCCTCCAAAGACTGTGAGGCATGATGGGGTTCAGCCTCTGGCTTTCTGTATGCCATGGGCTGCTTCCAGTTCTTACCAGCAATGGTAAAAACTGGGTGAAAAGGAGAGAAATTCCACAGAGACATGCTTTGCTTGGGAACAAGGGTGTGATTTAATCTCTGTATGTTTATCCCTGTACCAAGCCATTACATGGAGATGCATATGCAGTCATGGCACATTTTGAGCCCTGTGTCCTGTTTGTGCCTCTTAGCAGGGTTGAACCCATGTTGGTCATTGATCTTGATAGATCCTGCCTTCCCAGCCAGCTCCAAGGATTGCAGTGCTTAGTGTAATGTCTCCATATTCCACAGGCTACCACCACAGTGTACGTCACCGTCCTGGATGAGAATGACAACGCGCCCACTTTCCAGCAGCAGCTGTATGAGGTGACCCTTGATGAAGGCCCCGCCACGCTCAATGCCACACTTGTCACTGTGCAGGCCCTGGACCAGGACGAAGGACCCAACGGCACAGTTACATACGCTATCACTGAAGGAAACATCTTGGGCACATTCCACATTGACAGTGCCACGGTCAGTAAGGTAGCCAGCCCCATCTTGGACATGTCTCTGTCCCACTCCCTTCACTCCTGGCCGCTGTCCCCTTGCCTTACAGGGGCAGATACGCACACTGAAGGAGCTGGACTATGAGATCAGCCATGGGCGCTACACCTTGATCATCACTGCCACTGACCAGTGCCCCATCATCTCACGGCGGCTGACATCAACTGCCACGGTAAGGACCTGCCAGCAGGATTGCAACACCACAGCCTCAGCAGGGTTGAGGAGTTCTTTGCGTGAGCAGTTTCACATCTCTTTCCCAGTGGCCACCAGTTGCTTTTCCCAGCTGCAGCCAGTTTGCCCAGTTGCTGTCACTCCCTCATGGTGAATTGCAGGCATGCAAGCAAGGGATGCTCCTGGGCAAATTAGCCCAATTATTGCATCCTGCAAACACACAAACAGGAGAAATTCCCAAAACTGCTTTTAAGCTGCCTTGTGTTTTCTTGGACTTTCTTGCTTCAATGGACAGTAGATAGTTCAGCATTGCTATTACATTAAGTTCTGGTTCATCTTTAGCTTCTCAGATTATTTACCTGCTTTTAAAAATCCTTTCTCATTCCTCTAGCCCTTTTTTTGTTGATTTTCACTATAGCTCTTCCATTTTTTCTGGACCATGGTGCTCACAGTGTGGGGAGCTCAGACTAGCAGGTGCAAAACAAAGATTATGCAGGAATTGAGCAATTGGTTGGTTGGTTGGGGGTTTTTTGTTTGTGTTTTTGTGACCAAAACCAAAATTTGACGGGTTGTATGGCAAATGTTGTCCATGCCTAGATTGATTTTGGAGTCTGCAGGTGGAAGGGATAGGTTAGGTTTTCTATCTGGCTCTCTATTATGGACCATTATACCTCACCCAGATATTAAGCTAAGTTCTTGAAAGGAGGTAAGTTCTTGTGTGCAATGGAGAAAAAGAGAAACATTTTTTTCTCACTTCTAAGGGCAGATTTCCATGGATAAAGTCCCCACAAGTCAGGCAGCACTGTGCTCCAGCTTGAGCAGATGGGAAGCCTTCAGGTGTGTCCATCTGATGCTGCTGGAGATGTTTTCCTGGCCCAGGAAAACTGCAGTGGAAACCTTGAGACCTGGGGTGTAACTGCCGACAGGAACAGCAGCAGCTGAGGATGTGGTGAAGGCGAAGGCGGAACTTTCCCTGCTCTTGTCCTAAGACAAGACATGAACTTGGAAACCCCTTGAGCAACAAGTACTGAAGCTGGAAGGGATAGGAAACATACTCCCTACACAGCCTAGGGAGTTTGTGCCAGCACCATATGAAAACATAGCTTTTAGGAAGAGGTTTGGTGATTATTTAAGACCCCAAGTGATGGGAAATCCATCACCCTGATAAGGCATGCCAGTGTTTGTTTTTTCCACTGCTAGGAAACAGCAGGGACTCAGATATATTCTGTTGTAAAGATTAGATTTAGCCAGTAACAAATGCCCATCTGATGGATTTAACTCTTAACTCTAACTCAGGAGGTCAGAAAATTCTTAATTTTCAGTATTGTTCTTGTAACCACCGAAGTTCAGCCTTTTATTAGACACTGGAGACTCTCATCCTCAGGCAGCATTTCTCCCCTGTGCAAGTTCCCTGAAACCAAACAGATAACCCTCTTTGCAATACAGTATAGTATAGGGCTATATAATATATTCTATGTAGTGTGACTCAGCTAAAAACCAAGACTCAAGTTCATTGGATCCTCAGCTTCACCAGCAGGTCTATTCTGTCCTAAATTTTTTTATACTTTCCCCTTCTGAGATCTGTAGGATTGATTTGTAGCCAGCTAAGTGTGTCATAGGAAGGGATGCTAAGTGGGGAAACATGCTCAACTGCGTTGGTGGTGGTTTGTGTTGGAATATGGATGCAAGCTGTAAATCTTTTGAAGTTTACTCAGCACTAGGAATGAAGCCTTTGGCGGAGGAAAAGGAGTGAGCAAGTGTGCAGCTGGCTGCAGAGATTGGGTCTCTCTGAACTCATGGCTTTGGTGATCAAATCCATGTCTGCGTTTTTTGTCTATCCAGTCTGGGTTTCAGGATGCAGACATGGAGAACAGTTGGCTTTTGTGTTGACTTCTCCATTGTGGTTGAAAAGACCTGCTGGAGTTTCATAGTGTCACTGTAGGAAGGGTATAATCAGGAATCAGGAGTAACTGAATCTAAGTTGTTCTCGAGGACTGTGAGTTGGATGTTTGGTGAACCCAGCAAAGCCAGAAATACAGGAAGTATTTTGCAGTGTCACCTGTCCATTGCTTCCCATGCTCCTGACCAGTGGGCTGGTCTCTTCCATCGCTCTCCTTTCACTGCCCTCCATGCTCTCACACTGACTTCAGGTGCTGGTGAACCTCAATGACATCAACGACAACTGTCCCACCTTCCCACGGCCCTATGAGGGTCCCTTTGATGTCACGGAGGGGCAGCCTGGCCCACGTGTCTGGACCTTCCTGGCCCACGATGGTGACTCGGGACCCAGCGGGCAAGTGGAGTACAGCATCGTCGCCGGGGACCCCCTCGGTGAGTGGGGACATGGGTACCACCACTCCTCTGGCTACCCCATGGAGGAGCCTGGCTTGTGGGAGTGAGGGCGGAAGTGTTTCAGCAAAGCCATCCTCCCTTCCAGTGCTTCTGCAGATTCAGCCTTTCAACACCAGGAAATCCTATTTTGAGCAACAGGAAACTTAACCTGTTCGTGGCCAGCCAGGGGGTGGCTGGGACTTGTGCAAGGCAGAGGGAAATCTGTTGAACGATAAAGGCAAACAAAATTTAAAAGGCAAAAAAGCAGAAAAAGAAACTGAGCTGCAAGTACACTGCCCCATCCCCTCACTCCAGTGGCAGTTGAGCACTGAGTTGCTTTGTAACCCCTGACAAAGCTGTAGCTCCAGGCCCACCCCAGAGAAGGTGGCAGCAGAGCCATGGACATCCCTGGCCATGGGGACATAGGGCTGTCCCTCTGTGAGCAGGTGATGACTTTAGCCCAGGGTGTCTGGAAGGCAGAGCCCAGTCCCATCTCCCACCTGACCCAGCTGCAGAGCTTTCCAGAACAACCAGGACACAACCCCTTGGCTTGGGGCAGTCCATGCCATGTAACCCACCCTGCTGTGGCCATCTCATGGAATGGGCAGGTGCCTGGGGGCCTGTTGGCTTCTTCAGAAAGGCTTAGTCAAGGCACAGGCATGTCTTACTTGGCTATTCAACTCATCCCCTGCTCCTTCTTGTACTTGGGGGGTGTATCCAGGATAGTCCTGGCTGCCACAGTCCTCCCAGATCTGCAATAACAGGGTATAGTGTGCCAAACCTGCCGTGGTGCCTGTCCCCTGACTCCAAAATAAGCCATTCCCTTAAGGAACCGGGCCACTTGCCGCATGGCTTAAGGCAGGGCCCTCTGTCTCCATCAGGGGAGTTTGTGATCTCCCCAGTGGAAGGGGAGCTGCGGGTGCGGAAGGATGCTGAGCTGGACCGAGAGAACATCCCTTTCTATAACCTCACCATTGCCGCCCGGGACCGGGGAGTGCCCCCCCTCAGCTCCACGGTGAGTCCCCTGGAGCAGGGTAAGGATCTGCAGGGCACCATCTCCCATTCTCATCTCCTTCCCCCTAGTCTCTTCCTTCACTCTTACCCCTTCCTTCTCCTTCACCTTGTCCCTGGGGCTTTCCTCCCCCAGACCATAGTAGGCTGAGTGGGGAACCCCACTGCTTAGCCAGGGAGGGGGCAAAAAAAAAATGATGGAAGGGATGGAAATAGGTGCCATGTGGCCGCACTGTTTCTCTCCTGGCAGATCCTGGTGGGTGTCCGTGTGCTGGACATCAATGACAATGACCCTGTGCTCCTCAACCTCCCGATGAACCTCACCCTCAGTGAGAATGCCCCTGTCTCCAGTTTCGTCACCCGCATCCTTGCCCGGGATGCAGACCAGGGGCCAAACGCTCTCTTGACCTTCGACATAACAGCAGGCAACACAGAGAATGCCTTCTACATCAACAGCACTGTATGGCCCCAGGGGTGTGGGATGCTGGGACATGGAGGGTGGAAACCCCTGTACCTAGAGTCCTGCCTTCCCTGGGCACCCATGGATGCTCTCTGGCATCCTTGCTCTGGAGAGAGGTGTCCTGTGGAAGCACTCCTCTTGTTCCTTGTACCTATTTCCTCCCTTTTTTCTTGGTAGAGTGGCATCGTCTATGTAAACCGCCCACTGGACCGGGAGCAGGTGGCAGAGTACAGGCTGACCATCACAGTGAAGGACAACCCTGAGAACATACGCAATGCCAGGCGGGTAATTATGGACACTGCCAGGGCCTCCAGCAATCCAGGTGGCAGGGCAGGTGGGAGAAGGAGTTCCTGCCATGGCCAAAACCAGGCAGGAAATACCCCCAGTATTTCCAATAGCAGCTACATCCCTTAAAAAACATCCGGGGGTCATAAATATGGGGCTGCAAACGCTTCCGCAGCAGATAAATGGACCAGTAGGATTTAGGGCAAGTCCAGCATCCCATGTTGATTCCATGCGACAGCAGTAAACATCACAGAAGGTCAGACAAATCTGGGCTGGAGAGCTGGACAACCACAATGACACCAGAGCACCTTCTGGCTCTGGCAAGATGTCCCACGCATCACCCTTCAAGGTGCAGGCTGAGAAGGGATGCCCAGTCCTGGGGTGAGGATCCCTGCAGACCCTCCAGGGGTGGTCTAGGGAGCACAGCTTCATGGCCTCACAGGACTCCATCTTTGACCAGCACTAAGCAGGAGGTGGGAGAGGTAGGAGGTGAGTTCAAGGAAAGAACGTTGCAGTCATCACCCTCTTGTCCCTGTTTTCCTTTAGGATTTTGACCTGCTGGTCATTTCCATAGCAGATGAGAATGACAACCGCCCTCTCTTCACCCAAAGCTCCTATCAGGCCGAGGTGATGGAGAACTCATCCCCAGGTAGGTCTTTGCCTCCCTGTGTGGCTCCTGGACACTCACTTTGGGGATGGGTAAGGGGAGGTGTCTTCTGGACGTCATGAAGGAAACATGATGCTGATCAGGGACAGGTTGCTCATCAGTGGAATGGGGATACTGAGTATGAGGGAGTCCTGCTGATCACCCAGGGAGGTCACCCTTGAGGACACTGTAGCTTTGCTGTTGGTGAAAAATCTTCCTGGCACAGGTCAGGCACAACCCTTCAAGAAATTGTCCCCATTTGGGAACTGCTTGGCTTCAGACAGAAAGAGGCACCTGCAGTCTTGAGTCGAGCCCAGGGGGCAGCCTTGAGGCCATCAACCTGCCCAGCATCCCTGCAGGTGATGGGGTGCCATCCCTCCATCATCCGTACCTGGAGCCACCTTGTTCTGGCTGTTAGGGATAAAACTGTCCAGCTTGTCAAGGTAGCCATTTCCCAGCCAAAGAGTTAGAAATACTCTTCTTCTATTTTTATGCCTTCCTGCCATTTAAATTGCTCCCTGCTCCAAGGCCTCAGGTACCTCCCTGTCCTGCCATCGAGGGACATACCAGGCAAAGGGTTTGGGTGCCTTCAGGTGGTGCCCTCGGTGGCAGGGTGCTGGTGCTGCCCATCTGACGGATGTGTCTGTCTGTTTGTTTTTAGCCGGATGTCCCTCTGCCTCACCTGGGCCTCACGAGTCGGTCTGCAAGGCTGCAGCAGCTGCCCCCCATTGCCTCGTGCCCTGCGAGGCCCCACCCTGTCACCTTCTCCATCCATTCATTTCTGTCCCTCATGCACCACCGGGGTGGGAGGGGGCTGTGGGAGGCCCCACAGGGAGCTGATACCCTCTCTAACCCTTATTATCCCATCCAGGGACTCTGGTCACAGTGCTCAATGGACCCATCCTAGCTCTGGACGGTGACCAAGGCAGCAATGCCGTAGTGACCTACCAGTTCTTGGAGGCATCCTTAGACTTCTTTGTTATTGACAACAGGACAGGTGGGTAGCTCATGAGGTCTCTGTCCCCAGCGCAGGACCACCAGATAGCCATGGGGTCTGTCACTGGGCTTTTCCCCTTCTCCAGGTATCATTTCAGTGAAGCCGGGCAGTGTGATAGACCGAGAGGCTTTGCTGGACCCTTGCCTTGAGTACACACTGGTAGCTCGTGATGCAGGGGGGCTGAACAGCACCGCCAGCCTGGCAGTGACCATCCTGGATGACAATGACAACCGCCCCATTTTCCAGCCAGCATCCATCACGGCACGGCTGTTGGAGAACAGCCCCCCAGGTCAGGAGAGGGCCGGGACTGGGTGTGAGGGTGGGTGAAAGGGAGACTTGGGTGTTCCCCTGGGACTGTGAAGATGCAGCTCCCAGTGTCAAGGCTCACCAGGATGGGGTTGAAGGGCAATTTTAAAAGTAACCTCCTACATTGCTTTACAGTACTTACCTTGGGACTGCGGGCTTATTGCTGCTGCCCTTCTACCCTCACTTAAGAGGGCTGTGTCCCCCCTTTCCAGGCTTTTCTGTCCTCCAGGTGATGGCAACAGATGCTGACAGCAGCTTCAACCAGCAGCTGGATTACCGGATCGAAGGTGGTGGCCAAGACAAGTTCCTGATTGATGCTGCCACGGGGGTGATCCGTGTGGCTAACATCAGCATTGATCGGGAGGAGCGGGATGCCTATCGGTTGATGGTGGTGGCTGTGGACCAGGGCACGCCGGCACTCTCAGGCACTGCCACTGTCAGCCTCTTCATCGACGACGTCAACGACTGCCGTCCCGAATTCATCAACCCCATCCAGACAGTTAGCATCCCTGAGTCAGCCGCGCCCGGCACCGTGGTGGCTGAGATGACTGCCATTGACCGGGACCTTCACCCTCGCCTGGAGTACTACCTGCTGGAGATCGTGGCCCGCGATGACACAGATGCAATAGTGCCCGGACAGCAAGGAGTGTTTGCAGTGGATTTTAGGACAGGTAGGAGAGCAGGAAGGGCAGTGTGGGCAGCTCGGAACTCTCTCCTTGCTTCTGCTGCTTCTTCTTCTCTGCCTGGAGGTAGGTGACTGAGGCATGGGGAGATGATGCTCCCCTCCTGCCTCCCCACTCTCTTCCTTTGACTGCTCTGTCTCACCCTGCCCTGTCCTCTGTCCCCAGTCAACTGACTTAACTAACCTGTTTCTTTCCTTTCCGGCTCTCAGCCCACCAGGTTTGTCTTTGTGTATGTGCTTGTTTCTCTCTCTGTGCCATCCGTCACCTCCCTCCATCTCACCCATCTCTATGGCAGGTGGCCCCACAGTGGGCTGGGGGCTGCTCAGCCTTGGCAGACCGGATGCAGGCACCCTCACTGGGGGAGCAGAAGGGGCACTCTGGGGTAGGTGGTGGGCTCTACCCTTGGGGAAGGAGGTCCAGGAGTTCCCCACATCTATTTTGGAAGCACAGAGTTGATTCAGAAAGAAAAGCAGCCTTGTTGGAAGTGATAGAGTACAAGACTCTTAAAGGCGCTTGGATGCTCAGCCTAACGTAAATGGGGTCATGCAGGGCAGCAGCAGCAGTTGCTCCCAAACCCCTCATCTACACAACTGAAACCCTTACCTGGCTAAGGCAGCATAAGAACCTGTTAGCTGGGCAGCAGGGAGCAGGCAGGAAGGCAGGAGGTGGAAAGCAAGGGGCGGGAAGCTGTATCCTCCTGTAGCTGTCAAGTGTTTTCCCTGTTTAGCCTTTGGGGAGAGGCAGGAGAGCAAGTGCCAGCAGAGAATGCAGTAGTTGGCTGGTACAGACCAGTCTGCTGAGGGTCCCTAGTGTGTAGGGTGCAGACACCACCTGTGACACCCATCTTTTTGGGGCTCCTAGGAGCTGTGAAGATCAAAAGTCCCCTCAACCGGGAACTGGTGGCCACCTACGAGATCACCATCTCCGTCCATGACAATGCCAGTGAAGTCATCGACCGCTCAGTCAGTGTGCCCAATGGTAAGCATGGGCTCTACCCAGGGAGTGCAGGGCCAGGGCTGGCACAGCCTTTCCCAGTGCAGTTTCTGGGTGGCTGGCCGCTCTCCCACATCCCTTTCCATTCTGAACAGCAACATTTCTAGTGGGACTAGTCTTGGACCAGCTCCCATCAGCTTCAGGTTCTCCTTTAGTGAATGGCCCTGACAAGCCAGGGCTGCACTGGGGATGGAGAGGGCTGTGTGCCCGTAACTCCCATAGGAGATACCCATTTCTTCATTACCATCTCCATCATGTCTTGCCTGCTTCTGGTAAATTGAGGCCGGCATGTGAGAAAGCACACAGAAATCAGGAGTAGGTCTGAAGTATGCATCCCACAGCCAGCTCAGGGCATAGCAGCTTTACTGATTGTATTTTTTCTTGATTAACCATCACCATTTAGTTTTATGCTTGTATCTTTACAACCTTCCTTTCTCCCATTTTTTCTTTCCTCTTTTTTCTCTCTTCCTCTTCCTGTTCTCTTCACCTGTGATGTCCACCATGGCCACAGCCAAGCTGACAGTCAATGTCCTGGATGTCAATGACAACACCCCCCGCTTCCGCCCCTTTGGCGTCACCTATTTCACTGAGAAAATCCTGGAGGGAGCCACACAGGGCACCACACTCATCTCCATCTCAGCAGTGGACCCAGACAAAGGTGCCAATGGGCAGATCACCTACGAGCTGCTGAACCTCTCCCCCGAAGGCTACGCCTGTCTTGAAGACCAGTCGGCAGGTCGGTGGCCTGGGGAGGGGGAGTCTGAGGCAGGTCAGTGGCCTGGGGCAAGTGTCTCATGTCAGGGTCTGACATCCTCTAGGGAAGGTTGTGGCCAACAGGACAGTGGACTACGAGGAGGTGCAGTGGCTGAACTTCACTGTCCGAGCTTCCGACAACGGCTCTCCCCGCAGATCTGCTGAGATCCCTGTGTACCTCCAGATAGTGGACATCAATGACAACAATCCCATTTTCAGCCAGCCATCCTACCAGGTGAGCTGGGGTCCCATGTTCAAGTCCATGTGGGGCTGAGCAGTGCCTGCCTGGTGAAGTCGGGCATAGAGCTAGGGGATTCTTCAAGGTCACCTTCTCTTCCCTTTGCCTGTGCATGAACCATGTGAAGAAGATGGTCAACCAACCAGTGTACTCTGAATGTGTGAAATCTTGTTCTGGGCCCAGCTGTGCCAACTCCTGGGTGCCCCCCATGCCCTTGGTTACTTCCTGCTAAAAGCATAAGTGATGAAACAGCCAGTCCTGCCTGCTCCCTTTGCTTGCAGAAAGCTGTCTTTGAGGACGTGCCATTGGGTACAGTCATCCTGAGGGTCAAGGCCACAGATGCAGATTCTGGGCGTTTTGCTCTCATCCAGTACAGCCTGGGAGATGGAGAGGGCAAGTTTGGGATAAATCCCAATACGGTAAGGAGGCAACTGAGGCTGGAACAGAGGGGAGAAAGGAAGGGGAGGCTGACAAGGTCCTACCTTGTTCCTTGCTTCCACACCTCACCTTCTGCCCCTTCTCAAGTACCAGCTCTGCCAGATGAGGTCCACCTGAAGGTCTTTGTGTGCTGCAGGGTGACATCTACATCCTGTCAGCTCTGGACCGGGAGAAGAAGGACCACTACACACTGACAGCCGTGGCCAGAGACAACCCTGGGGACATCTCCAGTAACCGTCGGGAGAACTCTGTGCAGGTAGAGTTCTCCTCCTCCCACCACCCCTTGTGAGGTGGTCACCAGCAAGAAGGTGTTAGACCTCAGGCTTTCCTCCTCAGCAGGCTAGTTGGTCTTTGGGAGGAATCAGGCAGAAGGAAGAGCAGATGGCCTCAGGGCTGTGGGGTGGATGGTGCAAGGGAATTTGTGCTGCAGGGACAGCATGTCTGCAGGAGGGGCAGGGGAGGGTGACACTATTGTCTGCAAGTTCTCTAGTGTGAATGGGTGCCCCAGCCACAGCAGACCCCATTGTTGGAGGCAGGAATTCAGCTAGCAGAACTAAACAAATAGCAGGAAGGGCACCACGGTCTGGCAGTGTCGCCCTGGGTCACAGCAGGGGTACAGCCTCCAGAGCTTGCCTAGCCATCTCCAGCCTCACGTCACTCAGCTGACTGTGCTTTGTCAAAGGTGCTGATCACAGTCCTGGACATCAATGACTTCAGGCCCCAGTTCAGCAAGACCCAGTTCAGCACCAGCGTCTACGAGAATGAGCCATCAGGGACATCAGTGATCACCATGACTGCCACTGACCTGGATGAAGGGGATAATGGCATCGTGACCTACAGCATCGAGGGCCCTGGAGCTGGTAGGTAATGGCAGTGGGTGCTTCTCCCCAGGAAGGAGGGTTATGAGGAAGAGCAATTGGAGGAGACATGGGGACCAAGCCTACACCCCATGTACTGCAGCTGTTTTGAAGCAAGGTTTTGTATGCACTCCCAGGAGAAAAACCGAAAGTGTAGAGCTTTCAATATTGCTTCACAATACCCAGTTCCTCATGGTGTGGCAAGTTATGGCTTCATCCTGCAGCTCACCCTTGCCTTATCCTCTTGTCTCCCCCTTCACAGCTTCCTCTGTACACAAATGTGTCTTGGAGCAAACTCACTGCACACATCAGAGTAAAACTAAAAAGGCTAGAAGGTTGTGGGTGAATAGTGATAGTGCCTGAAATGCAGTATATCTCTGCACACTGAGGAGTGATGCGAATCAGGCAAAAGCCAACATAAATGTAGAGCGGAATGGCAGAACATTCACTTTTCTGAGACCCATAGGCTCCTCTGATCACTGCCTGGGCAGGAGCAAAACATAGCTAGGGGTGGCCTAGAGCAAGGCCCTTGGCACTGGCACTTATCAGGGATGTGGCAACAGGCAGGGATGCTCTGAAAACCCTGAGACCATCTACATCCCTGGCCTCAGATGGGCAGTTCTGCTGCATCACCCCTTGATGGGGGCTTCCCAACAGTGAGGGGTGTGCTTCAGCTGATATACTCGTTTCTGACTATAATTTGTCTGGTGCAAAGTGTCCTGAGCCAGAGATGTGGGGCATTTTTCCCCCAGAGGCTTTCAAGATCAATAAAGACTCCGGGCTTGTCACGTCCCGGCGGCGCTTGAAGTCCTATGAGAGGTTCAACCTGACTGTGGTGGCCACAGACAAGGGGCATCCCCCTCTCTGGGGAACTACCATGCTCCACATTGAGGTCATCGACATCAATGACAACCGTCCCGTCTTTGTCCGCCCGCCCAATGGCACCATCCTGCACATCAAGGAGGTAAATCCCCTGAGAGATAGGGGAGGTAATGACATGCCAAGACCATTCCCAGGATTCTTCCTGCCTACCAGTGGCAAAATCCAATCTCCATTTTCACCAGGGGTGAAACCTTGGTTTAACATGTGGCAAGAAGGTCATGGGGCTGGACTGTCAGGAACAGCCCCTCTCCATACATGCGAGCAGGGATGCTGGGGCAGCTCTGGAGAACACAAACCCCAGCAGCATGCAAAATAAGTAAAGAGCTGGTCACTGCAGGCCAAGCCTGTTTATAATCAAGGGCCAAAATGCTGACATTTAAGATGTTTCTTATTTCTGGGAAGCCAGGCTTGGCTCAGCAGGTCCCCAGCATATACATAGAGCAGCCCACCATGTCAAAGGGAATCATGCCCTCATGTTGCCAGCCTCCAGTTGGATTTTGGCAGTGGGAGCCTGCTGATCCTGGTGCAAGGGGGTTTGGGGGAGCAGGGGGCTCGCA
Source organism: Agapornis roseicollis (assembly GCA_002631895.1). Taxonomy (NCBI): domain Eukaryota; kingdom Metazoa; phylum Chordata; class Aves; order Psittaciformes; family Psittacidae; genus Agapornis; species Agapornis roseicollis. The sequence continues at coordinate 278,484 of NDXB01020900.1, read as the reverse complement.
TGCAATGCTGGGGCTGAAGGACTGCATGTATGCAAACAGGAGATCCCCCTGCAGTCCAATGTCTACGAGGTCTACGCCACAGATAAAGATGAGGGCCTGAATGGAGAGGTGCTCTACAACCTGCTGAAAACAGGGGCAGGGAACAAGGACTGGGAGTATTTCAGCATCGACTCGGTCAGCGGGCTGATCCAAACGGCCATGCGGCTGGACAGGGAGAAGCAGGCGGTGTACAACGTGAGCCGGGCGGCAGCACAACTGCAGGGTGGCTGGGAAGGTCCTCGAGGCGGTGGGTCTGGTGCAGGCCTGGGGGGATGTAAGTGATGTGGTGGGGATGGGGTCAGCTACCACAGATGTGAAGGTGCCACAGCTTAGCAAGAATTGGGTTGTTATCAAGTATCATCAGGAAGTTGAATCCTGCTGGGCCCACCCCCAATCCCCTGTTAAAACCCCCCAAAATCCTCTGTCCCCCAGCTGTTCTCACTGTTCCTACCTCAGCAGTGTCTCCTGCTCCACGTGGTTTTGCCCAGGATCGCCCTTTTGCCTCTCTCCACAGCTGATCATCGTGGCCTGCGACCAGGGACAGCCAGCCTACGAGACCATGCAGCCACTCCAGGTTGCACTTGATGACATTGATGACAACGAGCCCCTCTTCCTCAGGCCACCTGTAAGGTGCCAGGATGGAGGGGTTGGAATACAGGGGATGCAGGGATGGGGGTGCCAGCAAGCATGTGAGGTGGAGCATGCACTGCTGGGCATCGTCATGGTGGGGAGCATGATGGGATTTATCCAGTTTTTTTAAAGCCACCTCAGTTCTCATAATCCTCCCCTCTCCTGGGGTCTCTGGTAGAGGGACAGTCCCCAGTACCAGGTCCTCTCCGTCCCTGAGCACTCACGGCCAGGCACTGTGGTGGGGAACGTCACTGGGGCAGTGGATGCAGATGAGGGCTCCAATGCCATCGTCTACTACTTCATAGCAGGTGGGTGCCAAGTGGGGAGGGGATGGGAAGCTCTTCACCTCCTTGTACAGTCCTCACCAAGGGTTTCTGTCATTTCCATCATGTCCTTGTTGCCTTTCTGCCCTGGTCAGTGGGCGAGGTGGCATTTCAAAAATGCTGAGCCCAAAGGGGACTAACAAGGTACCCCTTTATGCACTCAGATGGGAACCAGGAGAACAACTTCCAGCTGAGCCGAGAGGGAAAGCTGAAGGTCTTGCAAGACCTGGACCGGGAGAAGGAACCATACTACTCCATCATCGTCAAAGCATCCAGCCAGAGGAATTGGACCCCTCCCCAGGACCAGCAAGCAGGCAGAGCCCAGCCCTGGGATCTTAGTGGGGACCTGACACTTCAGGAGGTGCGAATTCTCCTGGATGACATCAATGACCAATCCCCCCAGTTCACCAAGTCAGAGTACACAGCGGGTAAGGGGTGCTGGGATCTGGGGGGAACCAGGAGCCGGTGGTGCTCTGAGTAAAATCCAACCACATGAAGGGGCAGTGAGAGCCAGCCTGGCCCCAGGTCCCTGTCCTGTCTCTCTCTCAAAGGGGTTGCCACTGATGCCAAGGTGGGATCAGAGCTGATCAGGGTGGTTGCAGTGGATGCCGATGTGGGCAATAACAGCCTGGTCCTATACAACATCTTGGGCATCCGCTACATCAAGCAGCACTCCAATGACTCTGAGGAGGTGGCCAACATCTTTACCATAGGTGCGCTCCCTGCATGCCAGAGACATCCCTGTGGCCGAAGACATCCCCATGGCCAGCATCACTAGTCCTGGGCTTGTGACTGTTCTTCCCTCAGGAACCCTTGATGGGATCCTGCGAACCTTTGACCTCTTCACGGCTTACAACCCTGGCTACTTCGTGGTGGACATCATGGCCTCTGACCTGGTGGGCCACAACGACACAGCCATTGTGGGGATTTACATCCTGCGAGATGACCAGCGGGTCAAGATCATTATCAACGAGATCCCAGACAAAGTCAGGCAGTTCGAGGAGGAGTTCATCAGCCTGCTCTCCAACATCACGGGTGCTATTGTCAATACAGATGATGTGCAGGTAACCATCCAGCTTTGAGGTTGCTTTGAGGGGTAGATGACCTTCCACAAGTTGCTTGGAAGGTGTTCCTTTGACAGTGCCCTGCCTGTATAAACCATAGAAACCCCTGAGCTCTGAAGGTCCTCATACACATGAGGTTGGGGCATATCAAGGGTGTCCAAACCCATGTCATGCTTGAGGGTCTCTTATTGCATGAGCACACTTCAAGGCATGTAAGGGAGATGCCTCCTGAGGAGACGCCTCTCCCCACAGTGCAGACCTTGCTGTCTCTCCGCAGTTCCATGTTGATAAGAAAGGTCGGGTGAACTTTGCACAGACAGAGCTGCTGATCCATGTGGTGAACAGGGAGACCAACCGCATCCTGGACGTGGAGCGGTATGTCACCCGGCCTGTCACCCAGCCCGTATCCTGGCCCATTGAGTCCTTGGGGAGCCTCATTAATGTCAAGATGCCCAAGCAACCCTTCTCTTCCCAGGGTGATTCAGATGATAGATGAGAACAAGGAGCAGCTGAGGAACCTCTTCAGGAACTACAATGTGCTGGATGTGCAGCCCGCCATCACTGCCCAGGCCCCAGACGACCTCTCAGCTCTGCAGGTAATGGTCCAGCTGCAGTGGAGATGGCTGCTGCTTGCAGGTGGGGCAATGATGTCCCATCCCATCCTCCATGGCCCTCTATGATCTGGAGATATGTTTCACCCAAATAATTTCAGGAGGGTGCCCATCACTGGGTGCCAGAGGTTGTCACTACCCCTTTGCTCTCCTAGATGGCAATCATCGTGCTGGCCATCCTGCTCTTTATGGCTGCCATGCTCTTCATCCTCATGAACTGGTACTACCGGACAGTGTGAGTAACCCCCAGGCTCTGCCTCACTGGCCAGGGGGACCCATGTAGCTGCTCCCAGCCCTGACAATGCCAGTAAGCAAAGGTCATCAGCTTCCCAACACATTCTGTGCTGGAGTTCAGCCTAGTTCAGAAATTGCCCCTTTTCCCTCAAAATATAATGGCTTCAATACTGATGGCCATATAATGGCTTCAATACTGATAGCAGCTATCCCCCCCAGGCATGCCATCCTTATAGATACAGGACATGTTTGCAGCGTTATTGCAAATCTGTGTCCCACTCTCCTTTGGAGCATCTTCTTTATTTTTTTCCCTGATTCGCTGTATTTCTTTCACAGGCACAAAAGGAAACTGAAAGCCATAGTGGCTGGCTCCACTGGTGAGCAGTGTGGGGGGTTTTCCAGATACATGAGATAGCAGGGTGCATAAAGAGCATAGAGGGGGTGACGTGGGGGATGTCTGTGGGGTGTAAATTCAAAGTGATCTTTCCCAGCAAGGCCCATTGGTGGGAAGCTTTTCTCAGCTTCCAGGCTCCGCATTACCAGCTGCATCCCAGTATGCTTCTCATGCCACCAGTGCCTTTCTGGTCACTGAATTTCCATCCCTGATAAAGAAGTGCCGCCCCATGGTTTACTGCTCAGGCCACCAAAATGCCACTCTTCAACTTTCGTCCCTGCTTTTTGCAGGAAACAGAGGTTTCATGGACATCATGGACATGCCAAACACCAATAAATACTCCTTTGATGGGTGAGTTCTCCCTTTCCTTCCCCTCCCTGGTTTGCCACCTTGCAGGATCACATGCTGCTCCAAAGAGAGGGATGTCTGCATTTTGTAGCCAGAGATGCTTGGGATGTGGAGATACTGTACCTTTCTGCTCTGCAGAGGGATGCAGCCAGGCATGCCATGGCTGCTTGCCTTGAGAGCTTTCAAATCCAGAAGACCTTGTGCTTTCTCCTGTGACTCCATCTCTGCAATACTGGTCAGGCTTGGGGTAAGCAGAGATGACCAGTGGGTGTCAACACACATCTGGATCCAGATCAGCCAAATTCATGCCCTCACATAGCAGGAGGAGGCAGCACAACCTCGGCATGGAACAACCTCATGGATGGGGTTACAGATGCTGCAGGTCCTTCCTTGCACTGAGAGCTGCTCCTCTTCCCTGGGCAGGGCCAACCCGGTATGGCTGGACCCCTTCTGCAGGAACTTGGAGCTGGCAGCACAGGCAGAGCATGAGGATGACCTGCCGGAGAACCTGAGTGAGATCACTGATCTCTGGAACAGCCCTGCCCGCACCCATGTGAGACATGGCCCCCACAGGAACCCTCCCTGCTGCGCTCCAGCCCCGTGCCACCTCCTCAGCTACTCTTTCCACCCACAGGGGACCTTCGGGAGGGAGCCTTCTGCAGCCAAGCCTGAGGATGACCGCTACCTGCGGGCAGCCATCCAGGAGTACGACAACATTGCCAAGCTGGGGCAGATCATGCGGGAGGGACCCATCAAGGTGAGTGTTGAGCATGGCCATCCTGCACCCAGGGGTCTTCTCCAACTGTTACAGCTTCCAGGTTGACAACCGCGGTGCCAGAGGGTGCTGTTGCTTCATAAAATGCTGGGATGGGGTCAGCCTCCCTCCAACCAAGCTGTGTCCCTCAGGTAACCCGTCATCTCTCCCCCTTCACCCAGGGCTCTCTGTTGAAGGTGGTCCTGGATGATTACATGCGCTTGAAAAAACTCTTTGCCCAGCGGATGGTGCATAAGGCCACCGCCAGTCAGGGGGACCGCTCCTCGGTCTCGGAGGTAGACATGATGTGCATGGGCATGGGGAGATGCTTGCCGTGCCCTCTGGGATGCAGTGTGTCTTCTCAGCCCTTCTCAGTCGCTCCCTGCAGCTGTGGTCCCCATCACTCAGTGGTCTCCCCATTCTCTGCTTGGCCAAAATGAGCCAGACACTGGGTTTCCACTGAGGCTGCTGGTTCCACACAGTGCTCCAACTCTCATATCCCTCTGAGCATCAGCAGCACCTTATTCCTCAGTCTCTGCTTGGGCTCTGTCCATTACCTCCTGTCTCTCTGCCAAAGACGGCCAAGAAGCTGCAGGTCCCTACACACATGCAGGGACATCTTCCCTCCCCTGTGTTCCTCTGAGCTTACAACCCAACAAGTTTTGAGGCAAAAAGGCTGGGACAGAGCCTTTTGGTGCAGAAAGGCTGGTGAGGGAAGAAGCAACTCCTCTTGAAGCCTTCCCTCTCCTCATGGGGGGAAAAACATGGGGCAAACAGAGCAGAGGAGAGCAGAAGGATGGGAGACACCCTTTCAAACCCTTCTGTCCCCTTATCCCTCCTCACCCTTATCTGCCTCCAGCTTTCCTTCAACTCCTTTCCTTGTCTGCCTTCTGCCCTGTACAACCCCAAACCCCAGCCCGGGTCCAAACTCCACCTTGGCTGCTGTGGGGGCTGCTGCTGGACACGCCACCTGGCTGGCAACTGGTACACCCACCAGATGAATGAGCGATCTGGCTGGAGACAATCATTGCGCTGGTGATCCTCATCACCACACTTCCAAAGAGGAGGGTACTGTCCCTCCCACAGAGCTCTAGCATTGCAGATGGTTTGGAAGCAGGAAGCAGGGTCTGCTCTGGACACGGTAGTGATTTCTCTGCTCCATGGACTTTTTGCAGCTGATCCAGAAGGAGCTGGAGGAGGAAGAGGAGGAGCGCAGTCCCAGCCAAGGCAGCCTCCGCTTCCAGCATAAGCAGCCAGTGGAGCTGAAAGGTCCCGATGGCATCCATGTGGTGCATGGCAGCACAGGCACGCTGCTCGCCTCTGACCTCAACAGCCTACCCGAGGACGACCAGAAGGTGCTGGGTCGCTCGCTGGAGACTCTGACCACCGACTGCGGGGGCTACAGTGACCACAACGCCCGCACTGAGTCGGCCAAGTCCACCCCCCTGCACAAGATGCGGGAGGTGATCATGGAGAGCCCTCTGGAGATCACCGAGTTATGACGATCAGTGCTGGTGGTGGTGCTCCTCTAGGCAAGCCGGGGCTGGCAGGGATGAAGCACAGATCAGGGGGTTGTGGTGGGGGCCAGGGGCACCCCAAAACCAGCACTTGGCCCCCCCTTTCCCTGCACGAGTCCAGGCCAACCGGTGTGCATTGCTCCGGCAGCCTTGGAGAGCTTGGCCCCAGGAAAAGGCTCTCAGGACTGGTATGCTTTTACTCGCCTGTCATTTATCCATGAAAGCATTAGTTGGGGGTTTTTTTATGATTATTTTTTCTTATTAAAAAGGTTTGGTTTTGTTTTTTTTTAANTGTTTTTTTCTTTAGTCTCAGCAAGGCAAAGTTGTGGGTTTTTTTTTTTTTTTTTTTTTTTTTTAAAAAAGTTTTGTTTTTTTTTTTTTTTTTTTTAAAAAAAAAAAAAAAAAAAAAGGCAAAATGAATCCAATGAGTCCAGGCTGGACGGGGGTGAAGGTGCCGCAAAGGTGCAGATGTTGTGCCGCATCCCCGGGCGCAGACTGGGGACAAGCAGCCACCGTACCTCAACCACAGGCACAGGGAGGGCCAGGCAGCGTGAGGAGAGGCCAAGTCCATTTGGCATTAGCAGCACCTTTCCAGCAAGGAAAGACCCCAAAAAACCCAAACCAAAACCGAAAACATTTCTCCATTTTGCTGGCTTTACCAAAACATGTTGCGATGTTGAAAGAGACTGATAATAACTGGGGCTTCTGGATGTGGAGTGCTCATGCGTGTCTTTTCTTGCCCTTTTCTTTCCCCTTCTCTCTTTATTTTGGGTTCGTTCGTTTGGGGATTTGTTTCCAATCGTAACCTTGTGGAGAGTTTCGGGCACGATCTGTTACGGGACTCAGAAATACACTGTCTATGGCTTTGGGTAACCTGTCTGTCATCCTTCCTCCCTGATCACATTCCTGGATTCAGCTTACTCGAAAGACCTTTTGAAGAGAAAACACTTTTTTCCCTTTAATTCAGCCCTCAACCCACCACCTTCACAAGATGCTGCCCCAGGTTTTGCTGCATCCCAAATTTTGGAGGAAATATTAAACTTCCCACAGGTTTGCCCCATCTTACACCCCAGGAGAAGCAGGAGCGAGACAACCAGCTGCGGTCACGGAAAGAGTTTATTTTCAGTGTGATGCTCCCGTGCACGCTCAGGACTGGGCACTGAGGGCATCTCCCTCCTGCAGCGGGGAGGGACAAGCCAGTGCCCCGCTACCCCTCTCTTACCACAGCTGGGTCAGCACAGGGGCACCAGCAAGGATATGTGGGTGAAAGGGACTCTTTGCCCCCAGACTCACTCATTTTTTGTTCAGGGAATACTTAAGGTATATGTATCTGTAAATTTAATCCACTGTGTTTCTTTATAGGGCAACAGGGGGAAGGTAGGTGTAAGAGAAAGCCACACCAATTTGAAGAGGGACCAGCAAAGTGCTGAGCTTGCCAAAAGCTGACAAGACCTGTGGTGTGAGGCTGCTGGCTGCCAGCTGCCCAGATTTGGCTAGCATTTGGGCAGCAGAAACCATCCCAGCCTGTTCACGTTGCAAGATCTGGGTCTCACAAAGGGGGATGGGAATGGAAGTGGGGATGGGGATTTTACAAGAGCTCTGAAAGACAACAAGGCTGAGTCTGCAGTCCTGTAAATACCAATGAGTCCCTTAACCCAATTTAGAAATCCAAACCGCAGGAATGGAAAAGGAAGTGGCAGAAGTGGCTGGGTCACCCCACAGCCCCTGCCGGGATGGTCAGGCTGATGAGCTCCTGCCACTGCCATCCATGGGTGCAGGTGCATCCCAAGGGAGGGTATCTGGGATCCTGAACCAAAACAGCCGGGCAAGCACAGCCAGCCGGGGAGGTGACTCCTAGTTCCATAGGTGACGCCGGCAGTGCTCAACAGCCTGTGGGAGAGATGGGGAAGGATGGTGGTGGGAAGCAGGGTCTCCTGGCTCACTGCAAACCCAGGGGAGAGGATGTGGCCAACACTTACCTGGCACTTGATCGCAGTGGCCATGTTCTTGCACCAGTATTGTGGGCCCAAGGCACAGAGGTCTAAGCCCAGGAGATCCTCCTCAGATGAGTCACAAGCTTTTATTTTCTGCATGGCAAAGGAAAAGGGTGGGAGGTGGAAGAAGAAAACCCATGAGCACACTTTGATCCCACTGCTCCTCTCCTAGACCCCCAGGCTGGAACAAAGGATGCCACTCTGAGTCGGGGCTGCTCAAGGGACACTTACAGTGCAGACGAAGGTGGGGTCCATCATCTGCACGAAGAGCCGCACAGCCTCTGGCTCGTACTGCACCACGAGCGCTTCGCACTGGGAAGGAGAGAGGGGTGAGCACAGCGAGGGGTGTCAGAGGGTTCCCACCAGGCGGGTGCTCCCTGCAGCTCACCGTGCTGGTGAGCGGTGCGGGCAGCAGCTCGCAGCCCTTCTGCAGCATGTCACCCAGCTCCGCCAGCGTCTCGTTCTTCAGCAGCTCGTTGTCAAAGTACGTGATGATGATCTGGCAGACATTGCAGAACGCTCCCGCGCCCGGTGCCAGCTGCTCCAGCGTGGCAGGCCCTGCAGGGCACAGCGGAGCCTGTGTTAGCAGTGTTAGCACCCCTCTCCCCAGGGAGATGGTGCCTGGGTGCCACCCGGGCCCCCAGCTCACCGCGGCGGGGGTCCCCGCTCCGGGGGCAGCAGTGCAGCATGGTGCAGACAGCCGTCGGGTCGGTGGCCTCCAGCAGCATGATGACCACGGCTTTGCCATAGGAGTCAACAAAGTCCTTGCACTGCCCGATGACGCTGTGGGGCAGCATGTAGCACACCTTCTCGATGTCATTCACCAGCTGCTCCTGCAGGGAGAAGGCAGGCAGAGGGAAAACCCCACTCCTTGCTGCCCCCTTTCCCAGTGCCCCCATCCCGGGACAGCAGCAGCGGGGCTCACCTCTGTCACGTTGTTCTCCAGGAGGCTCTCGGCCGCCTTCACAGCGAATTGGCACATCTCACACAGCGGAGTGGTCCCCTCCCTGTCCTGTGGGGAAAAGGCGGTGGGATGCACACACCAGCGCTGCCCCCATCCCACCCAGCCATCAACCCCCACAAAAGATATTCCCCACCTTGGAAAAACGGAAATGCTTGAGGGAAAAAAAAAAAA
>NDXB01020900.1:237966-269365 GCA_002631895.1 Agapornis roseicollis | reverse complement strand
AAAAAAAAAAAAAAAAATAAAGGGGGAAAAAAAAAAAAAAAAAAAAGGCAAAATAAGGCTCCTCCTTCCCAGCGTTTGGATTTTGAGGAGCACGTTTGAGTGGGGAGAGGTCTCCGCTTACCCACAGCGTGCTCAGGACCTGTATCATCTTCTCCGTGAGCAGTGTGTGGAGGGGCAGCACTGAGGAAGAGGAGCAGAGTCCCAGCTGGCCACACAGCTCCATGGGGTCCTGGGGAGAGACATCTTAAATCGGGTGGGCATCACCCCCCAGGAGGGTGACTCTGTGCCCTCAGTTCCCAATGGAGGGTGATTTCAGCCTTTTGGGGCATGGGTCTCGCTTACCTCCGCCAGCTGCCAACAGAGGGACCAGAAAATGGCAAGAAAAAGAGAGAATAAAAAGAGAATTAGAGCAGTTGTAAGCCAGAGAAAGGGGAATGTTATTTGTAGGAATATAAAGTGGCAGGGTTTAAGTAAAAAGACAGGGCCCTGCATTCGCTGATGAGGTCCCCTTGGCTGTGCCGCTTGGGACCCCTACCAGCACCCACCCGTCCCTGGCAGCCCCGGGGAGCTGCTCACCCACTTACCATGTACTGGAGCAGCCGGACGGCCATGCCCATGTACTCAGCCAGGTAGTGCTTGCACTGTGCAGGGGAGACACGGTGTCAGCACCCAGGGGTGGACGGACACCCTGCCACCCTGCCCACACCACAGTCTGCCGGGGAGCTGCCCAAAAGCTGCAGAAGACGCTTGTTTGCCCAGCACCACAACAGCACCCTTACCTGCTGTGCCAGGTTGGGTGCCAGGCCCTCGCATGCCCACTCAGTGCGGGCCACCAGCGCCTGAGTGAAGGCGGCATTGGTCCCCAGCTCCAGCTGCACAGCGGCCACCAGCCGCAGGCATTCCTCACACGCCTCTTCCTTCTGCTGTGGGATAACATAGGCAGGAACACATCAGTAGATCCCAGAAATAAAAGTTGAGTGGCCCCAGTGCCTCCATTTTCCAGGCTGGCGTTTAAATGCCCAGTCTCAATCTGGGGCAGCTTTTTGGGCAGCATCTCTCTGGTCCCCACCCTGCCTCCTGCAATATCCCAACCCAAAACTGGTGACACCCCAAATCAGCTGTACAGTAAACTTCATGTTCTTAAAAAACGATTGTTAAATAGGTGGTGCTTCACTAATTCTCACCCTTGAGCAGCATCAATGGCATTCCTGCCCGTGCCATAGTACCTGGGCCTCACCACGAGGCAGGTCCTGGGGATGGAGCAGGAGGGGCACGTTGGCGATGAAGGGGGTGACCAGGTCAGCAAAGTCCTGAGCAGGGCCAGCAGGGGCTGGTGGTGGTTCCTGAAACTTCAGGGCTCCTGTGCGGCTCTCCAGGGGCTGGCACAGCCTGATGGTCCCACACACCACCTTCGGGTCTGCCTGGGGGAGCAGAGGGATGGGGGCTTGCAGTTGCATCTGCCCCATCATCCTCCTCCTTCGCCCCACCAAACCTGGGTCATTTCCATGCCCACCTCATTCCCATGGAGGTTTTGTCCTAGGCTCCAAGCACCTCCCTTGCTCTTCATACTCCCAAGATACCCCAAACCATGGGTAAACACAAACCCAAAGGGGTCCCCCACCAGTTACCAGCACTTGCTTGCCCAGCTGGACGAGGATGAGGATGCCGGTGTCCACCATCTTCTTGCACTTTACAGACCAGTCCTGGAAGGGCAGGTACTGGCATTTCTTATCCAAGAAGACCCGCAGCTTTTCCTAGATAACAAGGGGAGATCTCAGGAATGAGTGGCCCCCACTGGTGTGGGGGTGACACGCCAGACCCACACTCCATGCCAGGCTGTGACCCACCTCAGTGCGGTTGTCCTGCAGGATCTTGCCTACCATAGAGACTGCCATCTGGCATAAGTGACACGGGATTCCCTTCTGCTGAGAGAGGGGACACAGCGGATGTTGCCACGGCACCCAGACCCACTACTTACTCCTCAGATCCCAAGCCAGATCTGTTTCTGATCCCCCCAGAAACATCCCACCAAGGGGCACTTGGGAGTACCCTGGAGCATCAATTCTTTTTTGCTGCTCACTCTGCAGACATGTTGCTGCCTGACACCATCAGCCAATGCTCCTCTGGGGGCCCAGAACTGGGCTGCCCAGGCTGGGAGTCTCCCCCCAGCCCCACATTTTGAGTCAGGATGGACACATCACTCCATGCCCCTGCATCCCTGCCTCCTGGCACAGTTACCCCCATAGCCTTGTCCCAGACGGAGATCTGGCAGAGCTGTAGCGTCCCACACTTGGCTGCTGTCACCACATCACGGCACCAGTCCTCGGGCCGCTCGCTGCACTCGTGGAGGGGGCTGGCCCCAGCTTTGGGGGGGAGGAAAGACAACTATCAGTGCCCCAGGAGCACCCCAAGACCATCGCTTGCCTTGCACTAACCGCTCCACCGCCCTGCCCCGCAAGCTGGGGCGATGCTCTTCACCCTCCCACTGTGATTCACCCTCAGCTTTCCCAATGGTGGTGTGGTTGCTGGGTTTTCTAAATGATTTTATAAGCCCAGCAAATGCAAGCTTCGCCAGGCCAGTGCGTGCTGCCAGCTTTACCAACAGTGCGTCACAGCAGCTTTGGGCCCCTGTCAAAAGCAAAGCGGTGCCTCACAGCACCCTTCAACGCGCTGGGGAGGCGGCTGCTCGTATAAAGGGCACTAGATCTTGCAGAAGGAGCCAGGCGGGGTGCCGGCACCGAGCCCCGCACAGCAGCCGGATGGCCACGCCGCGGCTCCCGGCAACGGTTGAGCAACCCTGCTTTGGGTTGTTAGTTTGGTTTCCATTTCCTCCCAACGCCAGCATTTTCTCCTGGCTGCAAATCCCTGGCACAGCGGCGGCGGCGGCGCCCACCCTGGCTGCCCGAGCAGCGTGGTGGCGGCGTGGTGCAATGCCACTGGTTTAATTGCCACCTCGGCGTGTCAGGATTCATTTTGGCGAGGGTTTGTTCCCACCAGGGGCTGCGCTCACCTAGGATGCAGCTGGGCAGCAGGGAAGAAGCCAGCCCAACCCAGGCTCTTCGCTACCCTGCTTTGGCCACAGCTGCTCTGCAAATCTGGGGGGATGTGGGGAGCAGCACATGAACAGACAGACAGACCCTGCTGCATACCGTTGTCGAAGCAAACACCCCGTCTTCCCCCAGAACATTTGCATACAGCTTTTATCACCCAGCCCTGACCCTGTGATGTTGCATAGCAGGAATAAAGCCCAAGGCAGAAACTGCTCCTTCCACCCACCCTGCCCTTATCAGGTTTCTCCCCAAAAGCTGTTTCCCTGCATGCCAGATTTAGGCAACACCTTTAGCTCATTCATGGGACATGTTGGGACAGTGGCTTGAGATGCCGGGGGCCAGCCCAGTGGAGTGGGAGCTGTGGGCAGGGGACCCTGAGCCCCCTACCAGCCCTGCCGCTCCCAAACACGCTGGGGCAGCTCGGAGGCTGCCTCCGTGGTGTTTCTGCAGTGATTACCCCACCGGGCTGACGGCAGCACTTGGGCAGGTGTGAGCCCAGGGGCAGGGCGAGTCCCCCCTGCTTCCCATGCACGCCTTCCCACACAGGTCTCTCTCCAGCAGCGCGATGCCGTGGTCGCTGCATCAGCTGAGAGACAGACATTTAGGTTTTTAACCCTGACACCAGCATCAAGGCAAACAGGAATGGCAAGTCAGCGGAAGTGTGATGGGGCAGCACCAAAAAACAGGAAAGGGGAGGCAACAACCCCATAGCTTGTTTCTGAGCTGGTCCTGCCTGACCCACAAACACAGCCCAGACCAACAGCATAAGGATGCTGCCAGTGACAGCGCAAAGGGGTTTATGTGTTCTAAGAGACACTGGTGGTTTGGACCCACACCTTTGTGGCTCACAGTGGCTCTCAGCTCAGTGCTTACTCCTTGCCCTGCTCAAGATGAAACTCAGGCAAGTGATGGGCCACAAAAATAATTAATACTAATCACAACACCCAACTGCTGAGAGCAGGAGGAGCTTCTCCAGGTGGAAAGCATCACCACAGGGCAAGCAATGAGGGCAACTGGTGCCCTGTGAGCTCTCCTCCACATTTCAGAGCTGTGTCAGAGCAGTCTCATGCCGCCAGGCACCCAGGCAGCAGGACACCAGTTGATGCCATTTTCGGTGAAGCCTCAGCATGGAGCACAGGGCAAGCAGGGATGTAGTGTCCCCAGGCCAGCTAGGAGTACCCTATCCCCGGCTGCCAGCCCCCCAAGGTGGGGTGAGCTTTCCTCAGAGGGGATCCAGCACCGAGCTCCACATCTGGCAGGGCTATGGCAGCATTACATGGAGGCCTGGAGCACACTGGCTGAGCCAGCAGAGCCTGGTGAGCAGGTTGTGATGTAAAGCCTGGGGGTGGCGGTGTGGGCCCCGGCGCCCCAGTTCCTGCCCTGGTGCACACCCCTATTACAGCAAAAAACGTAAATATTCTCTTCCCAGCATCACAACCCTTCTCCAAGGCTGACAGTGGGCCCCAGTCCCACACAGTGCTGTGCAGCCCAACCACTGCCACAGGGGCCTCCACCGGCTTCCAGGGCAGGCATCGCCCAAAGCACGGACATGCCAAGTGTAGGTGCACATTCCTGCTCCACCTGCTGCTGGCTGTGCACCTTGGCATGTCCCTCCCAGCCACCAGGCCACATGTGTGCAGTCACGACTCCACCACAAAGTCAGTACCCGGGCAGGTCATGCCAGAGGAGCCCGATGGGCTGAGCCTGTGGTAAGGTAGGGTGCAAAAGAGGCTCTGCCCCCTAAAAGGTTGGGTTTTTTTTGACTACAACAGCAGAGCTCCACAGCTTCCCTGGGGAAATGGCCCCTGGAATAAGTGAATTCCCTTCAAGCAAGGCCCAGAGCTCCAGAACCAGGCTCTTCACAACTTGTTTGCTGGGGAGGGGCAAGGAAAGAGCCAGGTATCACTTCCTCACTCTTACAGGGGAGGCCTAGGGGACAGCAGCACAAGATCACCTGCAGGAGGATTTGCTCACAGATACTCAAAGCCCCAGTGATGAGGGGGGCAGCTTCAGGTGCCACAGCGGTCACTCCATCACACAAGGAGAACAAAGTCTGGTGTTTCTCCCACATCACACATACACAGCAGGTCCCAATGCCCTCTCCCCCATTGCTGCTAAGACACCCCATCAAGTGGCCTCCCTTCTATACCACTGCAGAACACCAGCTCCATCTGAAGCCCTGCTGTCCAAAGGGAGGGTACAAACCACTTTTTTCCCTGACATCATCGCTAAGGGCAGAAGTTGCAATGCTCATGTTCAGGTAGGCAAGAGGTCAAGCAGCCAGTGGTGCTACCAGCCTCAACTCTACTCTGGCCTAACTCCACCATTACAGAGAGGCTAGGAAGCACCCTATGGAGCTTAAACACTACAGCTGTAAATAGTTTTGGGGTTCTGAGGGGTTTTCTGGGCTCTCCTCGAGTCCTACCCCCATGCCTGGCCTTACCTTGGTAGGAGCCCAGGCACACAGAAAGGATCAGCAGCACCCAGCCACGCCATTTGAGCTCCATGCTGTTCCTAAGATAGTCCTCAGTGGCTGGTTCCTCTCCTGTGCTGCTCCCAGACTGAGGAATCTTGGATGGGTTGGAAGAAGTAGTGAGAACCCACACCCACACAGGGCAATTACCACACCCCTCTCCTTATGGCTTGATTATAAAATCATCATCACCAGCCTGCAAGTAGAGGGAGGGACCAGAGCCAGGCAGGTATTCCCGGGAAGTCAAAACCAGCCCAGAACCTGCTGCTCAACACTAACCACTCCTGACTGCAAAGCCTAGACACAACCAGGGAGAACTGTCCTAACATCATGCAATGCAGCTATTTCCCATGCTCTTCACAAAATTCATGAATGCATCAGCCCTTACAAAAAGAGTCAGTAGTGAAGATATTAAAGACCATTAAATTTAGGACAACTGAATTAATTGTGGATTGAGAGGTGGCCTCATAGTTTGATTATAGCATTTTAAAAGTCACATTTTATTCAAAACAAGGCAAGGAATGAAGACAAAAGGGAAGCAGCCACATTAAATGCAAGTCAGCACTGAAGCCTGGTATCAAGCAGCTTCAGCAAGAACTCCCTCCAGCCCACACCAGGCAGAGGAATTGCAAAATGGGGCTGTTGCCTCACATCAGGCATTGTGTTTGTCCAGGGAAGAGAACAGCAGTGGCAATCCCTGGCAAGCCTCTAACCTGCAACTGTGCTCAATATAGCAAAGGCTTGATGGGACATGCATAGTGCAAGGCAATGGCAACTCAATGGGAATTAGAGTCCTGTCATTCAGCCTGATTCCCATTGACGTTTTGGGATGTGTCTCCTCCTGACTCTGCAGCAAAGTGGAAGCTAAGAAGACCCTTCAGCAACTATCACACAGCAAAGAAATGAAACATGTCTGTTTACAGAGGTTTTTATTGTTCATTAAAGGAGCTTTTGTGCAAAAATCAAGACAATGTCTTTTAGAAAGCAGGTGTCCCCCCAGCATAACTCAAGCAGGTCAGGTGCCACAGTCCACAAGAAAGGAGACTAAAGAGACTTCCAGCAGTAGCACAGGATTTCTCCCACTTCACCTCTACCAACGGGTTGCTAGCAAAATCCTCCACTACTAAAAACCCTAGAAAATTAAAACCTTGCCAACATGGAAGAGCAAGTCTCAATGCATCATGCTAAGAGAACACCATCTAGTTTAAAAGATCAAATACCATACTACATGCTGTAGTGTAACCCAACCTGTACCTTCAGGGCAGCAATGCTGAAGAGAGACCATTTCCTCCTATCCGGCATACCCACCCCATCTGGGATACACCACTGGAACTACTGCACAAGCCTGCCAAGACAGAAAAAGCTGCAGATATTTTACATTTTTAGGGAAAATTATTTTCCTTTTTAGAGCCATGAGTGCTTCAGTGCTCTGTACAAATGCAAACAGGAAAGACAAACCAGTACTGCCATCTGTCAATACTGCCCAGACATTTAGCATGTACATGTAGTAACTAAAAAAGCTGCAGTCAAGTGGTTTTTCATTAAAACAGCATGAAAATTATTTGCTTACTTCTAAAGCAGTTACTGGAGCTCCTGCCTCACTCAAGACACCACAGGAACAGCAGCAGTCGCCAGCTCCTTTCTGAACAGGACTGGAATTTTCAAAGCTCCACCCTCTGCCAAGCTTCTCCTTCCAAAAGGCCTTCTCAGAGCTACTTTGTGGTGCCTCTGTTTTGGGGGTTAACTTGACCAGAACCATGTACTAAATGCTGCTAAGAAGTACAAGGTCCCTCTCTCAAGCAATGTAAGCATGATTCTCATTGAAGGCCCCTACACACTTTAAGGGCCTGACTTGTGTCCAGGGTAGCAACCTGTCTCAAAAGGCTTTTGTTCAGAAGTTCAGGCCATTTCACTGGGATGCTGCAGAGGTGTGAAAAGCAGGTTGCCAGGTATGCCAGCAGAGCTGCCAAATACCTACTACAGTGCTCTTAACTCTGCCATCTCCGCTTGCTACTCAGACACACTTCCCAATAGAAATGGAAGCTCTGGAAAAAAAAATGATACTTTACTCAGAAAGGTGGATGTCAAGTGAGAATGGGTGGCAACAATGGAAACTGCCTGTGAGCCTCATAGTGCCTCTGAAATTTTCGATAACCAAAATATGCCACAAGCACAAACACAGACTGAGGAACACACCAGTGGTTTACAATAAAAACCATTTTAACCTGCCTTCTGCCCTCTATGCTGAACTCACTTTTGACATATGCACAGCCCTGGTGGCTTTTTCCACACCTCCATCTTCTACTGACCCAGCTCACTCCATCTCCTTGGCACTCATTTGGCTGCATGTAGGAAGCTGCAAGACTAAGCAGAATTGAGCAACAAGGGTAAGAAAAAGGGAGCCATTCCTTAAATACATCAGCATGCTTCTAAAGACCGAAATCCCACAGGGCTTGACAGTAGCACACCCATGCTTATATCAAGTAGTCCAAGGAAATAAAAAGGACATGATCAAAGGCTGAAGGAGGGTTTCCTTAACTGTAACACTACAACAAGCTATAAGCATGGTCACTTAAATGCAAATGCATCTTTTTAGGTACCAGTTACTTTGAAAGTTAGCTGGGCACAAGAAGCCCCTTCTCTGCATCTGCAGAGCTTTGAAAATTCCAGCCAAAGAGATTTTCAGGTTCAGCATTATCCCTTAAGAGTTCCCTAGGGTTACACTGAAAATGACCATTTCAGCCAGATGTTAAAAACGCAAAGCATGTAATCTTCCCAATGCTGACTACATAAAGACATTAAAATTTAGTCACCATCTTGTTCCTTTATTTAAATTAAAAGATAATAGCCCTGTCTCATTTCACCTTCTCTGCCATTCTTTCCAGCACCTAAAAAACACTTCAGCCTATCAATTAAAAAACTACAACACACTGACTATTTTTTAGGAGCATAATGAGTTAAACTGTACAATCAAAAATATCTTTGTTAAGTCGACAATGAAGATCTGATCCTTCAACGGCAGCACTGCTACAGAAGAGTTACAATAAAAGAACTTGAAGGTCATATTGTTAATGAGGCAGAGAGGAGGGACATTTGAGATACAGCTCTCCGCCAAACTCAGCCCACATTTTTAAGAGCCATGGCAAACTTTCAGAACTGGAAATTCTTCTTCTAGTTCCACACATGACGTTTGCAGTGATCAACAGCCTAAAGGGAAAGAAATAGCATATATTAGTGGAAAAAAGCCTGTTGCAAACAAGTGTGCATCTACACATACAATCCAATACCCTGTTCTGAGCCAAGATCTTGAGGGCAAATCTCTTTCTCTGAAAATAAACGTTTCCAGAGAGGACTAGAACAACGTTCTTCTCCGCACCCAGAAGCTTCAGGAACGAATGCTGATGACCCTCAGCCACTAAGGTGTGGCAAAGAAAGCATCAGCCCACAACACTGGAAGCCAAATTTTAGAGCCTGATAAGAGGTCGTGACATGATCTGTTGGACACAGGAACACAGACTAAAGTTCACACCATACATTACTATAGATTTTGAAATGCTAGCAGACAGGTGGGGGATATGAACAAAAGTAAGTGGAAGCAATAAAGCTAAGGGCTCAACCATCTCTAGCTAGTACCCTTTTGCTTCCTGAAGCTGGATTTCATCCACTTGGAAGTGTGGTATAGAAGCTGGAAAAGTCACTTATAAGGAGCTCTCAAGGACCAATAGAAAACTTGAGGTAGAATCCTGCTTTACATACATTGCACTGAGCAGCAGTCTCCATGTTCTTACACCAGTAACCTGGACCCCAAACGCAAGCATCATCCCCCAGGAGAGGTTGCTTAGCTGATCCGCAGACTCCAAGTTTCTGCAAAAACAACAGCAGTGGTCAGCATCTTTCTATTTGCACCAAGAGCTCTCAGCTCCAGCCTTACATCTGAGCTTCTACCTGACTGAGCTTCAAGAGCTCCCACACAGCACTACGCTCCACTGACAACTGCAGTCACGTTTGCAACTGAACATGAAGTAGTAATCTGACACAGGGAAGAATTCAGTTACCACAAGGGCTTCTTTGTATCAAGTTCTGAGAAACAGAGCTTCTAGAAAGGAAGCTTTCTCAATAAACATCATTTAACTTCTCACCACACTGAAAGCACACTACTACTGAACCTCAACAACAGATAACCACTGGCCACTCTTTTTCTCTGTCCTTCCCTGCACAAGGCTGGCAGTCAGACAGCTGTCCATTCAGTAAGCCTAAGGCTTTGCACAACCACATTTGCTCCAAGCATTCAGCATGACGATTTTTATTCCAGCAGAGTTGGTGCATGCTAAACGCTGAAAGGCATACAGAAGAGCAGGCAAGACTATTGGAGCCTATACTTAACAGAACTATATACAATACTCACAGTGCAAACAAAAGTGGGATCCATCATTTCTGCCAAGAGTTGCACAACCATGGGTTCATACTGATCCACAAACTGAACACACTGTAACAAAACACGGGTTGAGAAAGTCTGTTAAAGCCTTAGAATAGGAAGATAACAGTCCTCAGCAGGCAGGCCTGTACACTACTCTAAACATCCCAGCAACAAACTGATGAAGCAGAGGCTGGAGCTCTGCAGAATGAAAAGGACTCAGCACTGCACTAATCACACAACTACATCATTTGTTGCTACTTTATACCTGCCTGCAACTGTATGCATTATGATGAGAAAGGGGTCAAAAGGAAAAGAACCAAGCAGGACAGACTTTCAAAAGGGAACCAGGCAGGACAGGCTTTGGTGCTTACTCTCTAACTGTGAGCATTACTGCTGCAAATGTACTGAGGAAAGCACACTGAACAAGCTGGAGACAAACATCCTGGACAGGAGGGCAGCAATGCTGTAACGACTCTTACGCACTTTTAGCCCAAGTAGTTACTATTCACTTCAGACCCAGCAGCAGAAAGAATGCTTCCCATGAGTAACCGTCAGCCCTCTAGTGGAGAGGCCATCTCCACAGCACAGAAGATATTGCCATTCTCAGCAGAGACTAACGGCACCAATTAATAAGTGAACCACAGCTATTAAACAGCCTCACAGCAGTTAGCAGAAATAGCTGTTTCACAGCTGCTTTAAGCTATGCATATAAGCAGTTGCCACTTGCTGACACTCAGCAACCACCTAAAAAGATTCCCAGGTAACTCTTGATAGTGGTGGCCTAACAGGTGTTGCTTTTTGGTGTCTCACTGGAATTAAATCATGCCAGCCTACTTCCAGCTACTTTGTTAATCCCCTGAACAGGATCAGTATTGAAAAAAAACAACCCAACACAAACAAACAAACAAAAAAAAACCACCAAAAAAACCCACAAAAAACCCTTTCAGCTGCTCCCACCCACTGTTCTCAGAACATTTCCAGGCAAACCTTAACTGACTGCAAATTAGCACAGCAATCCATCCAGCCAATTCAGTCCCTTAAGTCTGCATCTATTCAAAGGTCTGCCAACAGCCACAGATGGGAAGTGCGAAAACCTAATCCTCCTGCACCCCAAATTTTTTTCAACCTCTAGCAGAGGAAGGCTGATTACTCTCATAAAATACACTAGAGGATGTTTTTTCCAAATACTCTGCAAGATGCTTTGTTCTTCTGTTCATCTCCATCTGCCCTGTTCTGACTGGAAGGCAGGCTGCCACACAGCAAGGCCTGTGCAGTCACTTGACTGCCCCAGATGAAGCCTGCTCCCTATTTTTTGCTCTGCTGCACATGAGAAGCTGCTATGCTTTGGTGTTAACTAGTAGAGAGATACCTAGGAAGAAGGATCAGGATGCTGAACATAAGTCAGTCCCAGCTGCACCTGTGGACAGTTTTGTCTCCAGCTACAGACCAAGGCACTTGGTCAAACACAGATATCTCTATTATGAGTACCTGGACATTTATAGAAGTAGACACACTTGAGAGATGCACCTAAAATTAGTATGTAGACAGAATATCAGGTGAAAGACTCAAAAAACAAAATAAGCATGATTATCACTGTAGCACATATGTAAATGCAACAGACCATCAGGTGAAACACTCAAAAACTAATGTAAGCATAATTGTCGCTGTAGTGCCTATGTAAACCAAACAAAATCAACATGGACAGTTCCCAACCATCAACCGGACGACTGTTTTTTAACCTGCCTCCTGCATAAGTGTTTTACCTGATCACTGACAGACTCTGGCAGGAAGTGACAGACTTTTTCCAGTAGAGCTTCAATTTCAGCTGTTGTGGCATTCTTCTCTAGTTCTTTGTCTGCATAAGATACCACCATCTTGCAGATATCACAGAAGCCACCTGCAGGTTTCACTACAACTGAGAAAACATAAAAAAAACCCACCAAAATCAAATATCAGTGGTTAGGTAGTTGCCCTAGATAGAAGAAAGGAGGCAGCAAAGTACTAAAGCACATGTTCTCAAACGAGATATAAGTGAATCAGCTCATTTTGCAACACCACTGACCCCTGACTACCAACCTGGTGGTGGTGGAGGCTTGTTGGCAGCACAGCATTTCAGCATAACACACACAGCTTCAGGATTTGTTGCCTCCAAGAGCATGTCGACCAAAGCCTGGCCATAGACATCAATAAAGTCCTTACACTGGTCCTTGACACTTGCTGGGAACAGGTAGCAGACCACCTCCATTTCATGTACAATCTCCTCCTGAAGCATAATGAAGCATATATGGCAAATGAGGAACAAAAATCTCACTCAGCTCACTCGTGTATGTTTTCTTCCTCTGTCCCACCCAGGATGGAAATCTTGTTCTCATGAAAACACACAATAAAAATAACTTTCCTTCACCCTATGGCCCCACTTTAGCCAAAGCCTAGGAAGAAGTACCATTTCCACCACTTACACACCTCTGTCTTGTTGCTCTCCAAAAGGCCAGTCACTTCTTTTACCATGGTCTCACATATTTCACACAAGGAAAGAGCTTTCTCTTGAACTGAGGCTTTCTGAGCACACACAGAAGAAACACAAAACAATAAATCAGCACTTGACCATTTGACAGGAACAATTCGCAAAAGATCAGCTTAACAGCATTCACATTCAGGTACAGCACACTCATTCATTTACCAAGCTGGCCAGTTTGAGCTGGATTCAGAAGGTCAGACAGAACCCAAAACCAACCTTAAAGGTCTCGGTAAAAACCCTTTCTCAATGGGCAGTGATGACAACTAAGACTGCAATCCACAGGCTGTATAAGGAGGGGAGTTGAATTTAGTAGACATGGAGAAATATCCCCACAGTGACTGGAGTCAAGGAAAATCTGAAGTGTTTATTAGAATACATTGATAACACACTCTTGCTTCTAGAAAAAAAAAAAAAAACATAGAAATTGAGGGACTTGAGGGAAATTGTTTGGAGCCTGTTAACCAGAAGTTAACTGACCTCAAAAGACTCATCTTTCCTAAAAACCCTCAGCCCAAGTCTTGCTCAAAGGTCATGGGAAGCTAAGGTGCTCCTCCAGACTCAAGAGCTTCAACACTCTGTGATCACCCATCTGCATTTGTAAAGTGCTAACCCATTTTTAAAAGTTATCAAAGCGTAACTCCAAATGTAGAGAAAAGTTAAGATTCAGCAGTTTTCCCTCTAACATTTGAGGTGTCATTTAGAATGCCTACTATACACTACTACTGGAAAAGGAGTTCCCATTTTAATCCTAACCTTTACCATGCAGCTTCAATTTAACATAGGCTTTGCTATTCTAACAAATTCATCAGCTCTCCTACTTCACAGATCAGCATCAGAAACAAAAGGCAGCCAGGAATTTATATGCAGGGAGACTTTGATTTTTCTACACATAAAAGCTAGTTATTTTTCTATGTCACCTATTTCATTACACTAAAGCTAAAACGAAGGTAAAGCTGTTGAGCTCAGAAAGTCTACCTTACCTCCACCATTTCCATTTTTACTTCATGAACCACTTGAGCGGGTACCAGAGTCCGAAGTGGAACAGATTTCACAGAAGAACAGAACCCAACCATGGCACAAATGTCCTTTGGTTGCTGGAAAGAGATGTATAAGCAATTTTGAAAAGCCTAGAAGACTCTGTCCTTTCTATGGAGCCTTTGAGTAGGCACAAAGTTTGAAAAAGCGCCAACATAACTAGAAGTTTAATGACTACCTCTATTTCAAGTATCGCCAAAGCATTTGATATGGTTATAGGCAGGATAACTACCAGATGAAGTTTAGCATCTTTCCTTTGAGGAGGAAAAGGTCAGGCCACATCCATTTAAAACCCCCATTTATCATGAGCTATGCAAGCCCTTCAAAGGAGTTGACTTAAGAGCCACCAACACCAAAACAGGCCACTAGCATCACATTAAATCTGCATCCACAAAGCAGCTCCCCTGAAAGCTTTAAAGCAATCACAGAAGAGACTGATCATCCTAACTCCAGAGTTCACCCAAAAGCTGAAAGAAATGCTGGCAGAAAGGACTTGTTTTCTCTTCCACAATCTACCTTCTTTAAAGCATCCAGTAACATCACGTTTTGCAAAAAGAAACACATTTCTGCATTATTGAAAACAGCCTATAAGAAACAAACATTAACCATGTTAAAACCTAAGCTTAACCCTTTTTACAAGCATTAGAGGTAACTATTTCAAGTATTCTTATCACAGTAAGAGGGAAAACAGCAAACAGAAACAAACCCTCTCTCAAAGGTTTTAAAAACCATATTACTGTTGTGGTTTAAGCCCAGGCAGTAACTCAGAACCACGCAGCTGCTCACTCACTGCCCCCTCTTCTTCCCCAGAAGTGGAAGTTCAGTCTGCAGCTAATTAGACAATTACTAAATGCAAAATGTAAATGCCACATATGAGGTAAATTGCTCTAAGGAGGCCACATTATACCTACATGACGTGAGAAAGGCTGTCCAAAGTAATATGCAAAACTTGAATTTTCACACCTGAATGCTTAAGCTAAAAAAGTTACCTTTGGTCCTACAAGTAATTAGAAGATCGTACCCTGTCACCCAAGCATCAAGCTTCTTACAGCAGAAGCTTATGCAACAGTTAACATATCATGCCACAACCTCATGCACAGGCAAAAGCAGTATCTCAAAGATACAGTGCTGCTTCCGACTACTCCAGGCAGTATCTTTAAGTCAAGCCCTTTGGTTCATGCATTTTAAGAAGCATTTACAGATATTAATGTTACAGCAACACCCACATACACACACCATGCTCTCTCACAGAGAGATGACAGACACAAGGTCTCCCAGGACTGGTTAAACTAAAAGCCCAAACAGCTCTAGAAAGCAGGAGCCTAAAGGCCTCCCACATCTTCTTTTCAATTCATGTACTCCAAACATCTATACCATTCTCCAAGATTTAAGGGGTAAGCAAGAAAAGACCTGAGGACAGCTTTATTTAAGGCCTTTTGAGCCCAGACTTTAAACCAGAAGCTGACAGGAGCCACTGGCCTGCTTCTTCTACATCTATCCTTCTTGTACAAAAGTGAGCATATTTTCTGCTCTAGTGCCCAAAGCCTAATCAAGCTTATCTTAGTAGCACAAACTGGTGTCTGGAGCTGGAAGCAGGAATGACCACTGGAGAAGAAATCTATAGTCTTTCTTATTTTAATTACATAAATATCCCTTGTTAATTACATAAATATCCCTTGTATCTGTCAACAGAGTACAATCACACCACGTAAACGGCTATTCAAGCAAGAAGTGAACTACAAGCCCTTTGAGAGCAAGAAATGAACTACAAGCAGGCTATCACCACAGGCAAGCTGCTCACCTACCTGATCCTTCTGTTGACAGGGAAGATTGGAGACAGAGGAAGAAAGGAGAAATTAAAGATAAAAGTTAAGAGAAAAAAAATTCAGGCACTTGGAACTGCATATACTGTCTATGAAAATGATGGAGTATGACATGGTCCCCCCCATCTGAAAGATCTTTAGCATTGCCACACCAACTCACTTAGTTGCACAATGTTAACCAGTGTTATTTATTCAAAGTCATTAAAGCACACTGGGCAAGACTAGTTCCAAAGAGTATGAACACTCAGCCGAATGCAAGGTGTGGTCACATTCCAGTTTCAGGTATTAACACCACACTGCAATGTAATATTTAAAATGAGAAACTAACTGTATTTGGAACAAAGAGCTGCTTCCCCTCCAAATGCTTAAGCAGCAGTGTAAAATTCTAAGTAGCCTTTAGAAACTTGAAACAAACCAACCAAAAGAAAAGAAAACACCACAAAGCAACAACAACAGCCACTATGTTGCCAAATTCAGGTTCAAGCCTGTCGCATACTTTATTCATAAATTCACCTATAATTTGTTATGTTACTTGAGGCATCCAGGCACTGCACTAAGGAAAGAACCCTTTTTCTCAAAGGCTTTGAAATCACTGGATAAAGAGGTGCTATGAAGGTGATCAGAGCTAAAACCTTTATACATTGCTACAGAAGACAAGAGCTAGTGCAGTACCACTCACTCTCCTACCCTTTCCATGAATCCTATGAAGAGTTTAGAGATAGCAATTCCAGAAGAAGGACATTTAGTCTTGCTTTAACTAGACACATTATCTTTAATACAAGAATCAATTTTGCTGTACTGGGACAAGGATGAACTCGAATATGCTTAACTGTATTTGGTGGGGACAAGGGCAGTGGTGTAAGTACAGGACTGAGATAAGAGTATCAAGGAACATATGTAATGCATCTCCTGTGTTTCAACAGAAAAGATTGCTTTTGCACCACTAAAGTGGTTGTGAATGAAGAGGAAAGTACTAAGGAAAGCATTCTAAGACTGAACTTACTATTCAATTAAATGCCATGTTCAAAGTGTTAACACCAAGACTTACATAGCAAAGGTTCTCCTCAGACTTTTACTGCAGTGAATATTTCCTGTTTCCATACGTTAGCTACACAAAGCAGAAAAATGAACTAAGAGCAAATATTATGTTCTATTGATCTTACCATGTGCATCATCATTTGGATAGCCAAGTCAGAATATTCAGAGATATAGCTCTTGCACTGCAGGAAGTGAGAAAAGAGTCTTGTAAATATCAAACCACTTAAGCTGTAAAGTTAACTTAGAATTTTCTAATACTTCAAGGTATTAATTAACTTTAACCTACTTAACTATTCTGTTGTCTTTCAGACCTTGCCCCAAATATAAGATGGCATATCAGGTTACACAATAATTGCACACATGGCTGCTTATTTGATAAGTCCTTTTCTCTTCCTCTTAGGGCAAAAGCACTCCCCCTCATTGATATGACCACATTACCCTGCCAGATCACTTTTATGAAAAAGGCCCTGAAGGGCTGGCAGGACTCTCAAGACATTTTCCTCCTCCCCAGTCCCATACACACCATCCCACCCAGCTTTCTTGACTGGAAAGTTTATTATTTCACTGTTATTGTTATATCATGTAACATGTCCTACACATGTGACACACTCTCTTTAGTTACATTAAATAGAGATTATACTGAGAAGATGAAAGCACTGAACAAACTGGTTTATGTGTGCACAAAGGAACACATTTTTAAACAGCCACAAAAAAAGCACCTACCATATCAGACATTTCAGGTCCCAGACGGTCACACTCCTCCTTAGCATGAGCAACCAAAGACTTTACAAAAGATGAGTTTGTCCTCACAGCTTCCTGAACATCAGTAACCAGCTTAATGCAATCTTGGCATACATCCCCACTTCCCTAGACAAAGAGAAAAAGGAAACAAGTTGATATATCTTCACATATCACGTTTTAGAAGCTTCTGCTACTACCAAGTTTTAAAAGCTATTTTACACTATATACAAACCTTAATTAATACTCCGTTGAATACTTAAAAGTCTAAGCTAATATAAATAGACAAGCTACTGCTGGTATTTGCATCAACCACTAGATGGAGATTAGGTACCTACTTTGCTCTGAAACCCAAGATACCTGTTAAGATAACCAATCTTCAAAACCTCTTTGTTTTGTTACAGACCACAATGGGAAGGTTTCCAAGTCTGGCATATATCTTACATGCTCCACCCACTGCAGCTTGTTTTCCAGCCATTTGAGTGTTTAACTCCTGTATCTAAACTTGCTATCAAGATGCAGCCTCTACTCACAATTTCATTGTCCCATCTACTCCCCTCTGTCAAGTATTTGTTCTTTTCTGATTCAGTCTGTCACCTCTGGATTCAGAAACCATGCTTCCCCCAAAGTGCACATCTAGGAGATTACTCAGAATACCAGAGAATTCCTTCTCCTTTGAACACTGGTGTCAGACTTGCTCACAGAAGAAATTTTTTCCAGTAAGGCCTGCTTGACTTATACAGTCCTGGATGGGCACAGCCTAGCATAAGACTTGTTTTTATAAACTGTGGTTGTTAATCTAGGATTATACCCATGGTCCACAGGGGCTATAGCTATCATCTTACATAGCTTTAAACCACCAGGTCAAGGAAAAAGGTAGTTGCCTTTATGCAGCAGCACAACATTCAACAAAAGACAGTCACCCAGGTGAAGAATATCAGCTTAGTAAGTACCCAGTACAGCAATCCCTTACTGAGAATCATCAACAAGTTGTTATGCAAAGGAGCACTGAAGTGCAAATTTTTGGTTCATAGCTTCAATTGCATGCACACTGGAATAGCACTGCACCCTTACCTTTGACTTCTGCTTGGGCTTGTCCTGAGGGTAAAGGAGAAGAGGCACATTAGCCATTAATGGGGATGCCAGTTCAGAGAAATCCAGCTCTGGTATCTTATTTGACTGGAGTTGTTTCTGAAGTTTCACTGCTGCAAGGTGCTTCTGAAGGGACTGACATAGTGCAAGGGCACTACATACAACTTCAGGTTTATCCTAGGGGAGATACAATACATACATAAAGCCCTAAACTGATGGCACTTTTACATGACATTCAGAGTAAAAAGTCATTCAGCTGAAACATGGAAGTGTTTCACAGCAAGCAAGCAGTTTTCAAACTAACACCATTAATTGCAACATCAGTGATCCGTACAAGACTGAAAAGTCATATGCACAATCTTGAAAGAAATTCTATGAAAGAGAAATTCAGGTGCTGACAGGAACAAAACTTTCAATTCCAACAGTTGAAAACTTATCTACTTACTAGCTCTTCTTTGATCATATCCATGATAACAGGTAGGTACGAATCCACAATTTCTTTGCACTCAGAGACCAGGCCTTGGTCAGGTAGAAATTCACATGTCTTTTCCAAGTAAGAGCGGATCTCATCCTATAAAAGATAAGGTGGGCTATAGACTATCAAAACATATACATATGTCTGTCTCAGATGCTCTTTCATTCCCCAAACATATAACAAACCCCCCAGAAAAAAGCCCCCTGGACTCACACAAGGTCCAAGCAGCTGGGAACCGAAACTAGAATGAGGCACTACACTTTAGCTCTATTTTCCCTAGGTTTGGAGCCTAGGTCAATGAGACGCTGACAAAGTGAAAATGAAATACTGCTTGCACGGCCTGCACAACACAGTCTTGCCAGCACAGAGCGCTTACATTTAAGAATAAGTGAAATTACGGACCAATGGGACAGTGAATTGTTTATATAAAGTACTCCCAGGTTCACAAGAGAAAAAGGGAAGAAGCACCCACAACCAGAATAAAGTCTACTTGGTGTAGTCTAGAGGCTGCAGTATCCCACCTTTGAAGACTGATGGCCCACTGGCACAAGAAACAATTTTATTAAGCTTCTATAGTCAATCAGACATGTTCGAGTATGAGAGGATTTGCTAATTTCTAAGCCAGAAAAGGCTGTTTAAAAGCTTTTTCCCCCATGTACTCTGGCCACTTTCAACATCTGCTGCTTAGGTTGGGGGGAAAAAAAAAAATAAATAAAATCACACAAGACTACCCCCTTCCACCTCCTCACCTTCTGATCTTAAGACAATGAAACTAAATAATGCCTTGAGCAAGGAGAAGGGGAGCTGTACTTACTTCAGTGCCATTATCCTTCAAAACCTTGCCAGCTACTGTCACAAGTTCCTTACATAAGTCACAGGGGATACTGTTCTGGAGAAGAAAGTAGAGTTAGTTTAAAACAGACTGTACCTGTAAATGCAGTGCAAACAACAATGTAAAGAACAAGTATTACGTTTGGAATTGATGTTAAGGAAGAAATAAGGGCTGCAGCTAGGGTGGAAAGAGATGTTTTTAAATAGTGAGGCTATTCCAAGCATGTTCAGCTCCAGTTTCTTCAGTACATAAACATGGTATGAAGAATCATGCATGCTACCACTTGCTCGTTTTACCTAGTCCCACCTCCCTTGAAGTATAAAGTATATTGCCTTGAGAATCAGCCTCCTGAACCTCTTCTACCTTACTCTTCAGAGTTCACACTTCCTAGAAATCTAAAGAACTTTTTAGGATGCTTCACAAATTTTAGTTGTGCTCTGCCATTGCCATTCCTCCCTTTCCTTACTTTTCCACAAACTGAAATGTATTTTGACACAGATATAGCCAAGGCAGGATGAATGCATCTTTAAGTACAATGCCTTTTCCCCCTAGAAAATTGTGAACCAATACCACAAACTACAACTATATCTAGTAAAACAGCACTCATATTTAATAAAAATGCAACCTGAAAAGCCATACTAGATGTACTACTATTTACTGTTACTGCTTTCATAACTTAGTATATGCTGCATCTTTTCATAGAATCATAGAACAGTTAGGGTTGGAAAGGACCTTAAGATCATCTAGGTCCAACCCCCCTGCCATAAGCAGGGACACCTCACACTAAACCATGCCATCCAAGGCTTCATCCAACCTGGCCTTGAACACTGCCAGGGATCTTTTGTGGAACATTAACTTATAAGACCTAAAGAAGTGTATATTTTTTTGTAATAAGCCTACCAGTTTGGCATTGCTCAAATGAATAAGAAAAGGCTCTATGAATTAGGAGTAAGTTTACTAGAGGAACAAGTCTCAATTACACTAGCTCCTTTCCACACATCACTTGGTGATTGTGCAACAGGTCACAAGAAAAGTCAGCAGACAAGTTGTGCAAGTAAGAGAAGTGGAAAGCAACCTTTACCTAGGACCCAAATTAAGGCATAGTATCCAAGGCATAGACAGATGTAGCACTTAACTCTGACTTAAAAAAAAATCTTCATCAGCATATGAAAACTGAACTACAGGTGATAAGAAGTCTCGGTAGCCAACACTTACTACGGTAGGCTTGTTCCAGACATTCTGCTGGCAGTGTTTCACCGCTCCACACTGTGATGCTGTCCGAACACTCTGACACCATACCTCTGGACCCTTCACACAGTCCTTCTGCCACAAAACAGGGCTTGCCACAGCTGCCAAAAAAAAACCGAAGTTCTTTCACAGTTGCACATTTGAATGATTTCCATGCAAAAAAAAGCAGGTTAATGCTGTATCGTATAACCACCACCTCTCCAGTACACCACTTAGTGTTACTAACATTTTTAAGCACATTTCAACCCAGTAGTTTCTGTCCTGAAATGTAAGAATGAGTCCAAAGTAAAGACTATGCAGCCAAAGAACTCAGAAAAACCTTAACAGCTGAACTTCTCTATTGAAGTGCTTGAGTCTCTGCACCTCAGCAGTTCATTCCCCCATTATCCACCTTTTGAAAAAGCCACACACACACAAATAATAAGAAAAGATCCACAAGAAAACCTAAAGAATTTTGCTTAGCACACAACTGCCACATGAAACAGAGAAAATGCTCACTGCAAAGACCTATACTTCAGACAGCTGGTTCCCAAAGCTACAACTTCTCTGCTCTCCTGTCCTACTGTCTTTGCATCACTTTCACTCTGAAACAGCAGTCTAGCTGTAATTGTTGCCTGCATTCTTCTTCCCAGGTGAACCACCCTTTTCTCATACAGGTGAGCTCTAGGAAACTAACTGGATCAGAAGCCACAACAACGCACATTACATGGAGGACTCAAGAGCCAGGTGCAGAACAAACCAGTTACCATGAGGTTTCAAGACAGGCAAAAGCAGCAAAAGAGTAACAGAAAACAATGTGAGACATGTTCTATGATACAGTTTTGAAACCCATTGAATCTATTAGGACTTTGTTTTCTTTTGGTCAGCTCCAAAACTATGTAAAGAAAACTTGTGGGGGGAGAAAGGAGAGGGGGGAAAAAAAACCAAAAAACCCCCCAAAAAAACACATTAGGTCCTTGTCTGGACATTATCTCCTGGCCTGCAAACTACAAAGTTCTGAGGTAAAACACAGAATACCATTTCTGGACAGTCTTCCCAAAGACATGTAAAAATATTGTCTATTAGTAAGTCATAGGGCAAGTTAACCAACTTGTCCTGGATTAAGCTGTAGCAATTTTTGTAAAAAGCAATTTGTAAAATGTAGTGATACTACTTCTTAGTAGCTGGTGCAGTGCTGTGTTTTCAACTTCAGTCTGAACAACCTTGACAACACCAATGTTTTCAGTTTTTCCTAAGTAATGTTTACACCAATCAAAGACTTTTCAGTCTCATGCTCTGACAGCGAGGAGAGGCACAAGAAGTCAGGAGGGAGCAGAGACAGGACACCTGACCCAAACTAGCCAAAGGGATATTCCATACCACAGCACATCACGCCCAGTATAAAAACTGGGGGCAGTTACCCAGAAGGCCCAGATCACTGCTTAGGTCAGGCTGGTTATTGGTTGGTGGGTGGTAAGCGGCTATACTGTGCATCACTTGTGTTTATTAGTTTTTTCTCTTTCCCCTTTTAGTTTTATATTCTCTCCCCTTGTTATTTCCCTTATCATCATTATTATTATTGGTGGCAGCAGCAGTGGTTTTGTGTTATACCTCAGTTACTGGACTGTTCTTATCTCAGCCTGTGGGAGTTACATTCTTTCGATTCTCCTCCCCATCCCTCCATGAGTGGAGCCGGTTAAAGAAAACAGGAGTGAGCAAGCAGCTGCATGGCTCTGAGTTACTGGCTGGGCTTAAAACACAACACAACACAACTGCACATTTTAACTTACTTTTCAAACTTTAATTATTGTGCTGCCTGGACAGCAAGACACTAAACTTCCCCTAGGTTTATAAACCATCCCATCTGTCAGTAGGCTCAAATTCCTCAGCAGCCAGTCTCCTATGTTGCACTAACCTATGAATAAAGATTTGACTCCTAAAAACCTTACAGCAGACAGGCTCCAAGGAAATCTGTCATAGTCTATGCCTACAAGGCACTGCTGTCAAAGTTTATAAAAAAATCCCAAACAACAGAACCACAACATTAAAACCTATTAGCTGTATAGATGTTGTTCAGGAGCCATTATCCTTGCATCAGTGCTGTTTATGCACAGAATCATAGAATGCTTTGGGTTGGAAGGGACCTCAAAGATCATCTAGGTCCAACCTCCTCCCACTAGACCAGGTTGCTCAAAGCCCCATCCAACCTGACCTTGAACACTGCCAGGGATGAGGCAGTCACATGTTCTCTGCCAACCTGTGCCAGTGTTTCACCACCTTCCCAGTAAAGAATTTCTTCCCAATGCCTAATCTAAATTTCCCTCTTTCAGTTTAAAGCCATTCCCTCTTGTCCTGTCACTACACACCCCTGTAAAATGTCCCTGTGTGGATTTATTGCTGGCCCCCTCAAGGCACTGGCAGCTGCTCTAAGGTCTCCCCAGAGCCCTCTCTTCCCCAGGCTGAACAAGCCCAACGCTCTCAGTCTGTTTCCATAGGAGGTGTGCTCCAGCCCTCCAAGCATTCCTGTGGCCCTCCTTTGGCCCTGCTCCAACAGCTCCACATCCCTCTTGTGTTAGGGGCATGTCCTGGGTTCAGCAGTTGCAGTCAGTTTTTCTTCTCTTTAGTAGCTGGTGTTTTGACTTAACCCAGGCTGTACTCCATGTACAGCCTCATGACATTGGTCTCATGGACATTTATGCTGCGGTGAATGGATCACAAAATGCTGTAAAATTACACCGTCAAGCAAGTAGGAATTAGACTGTTTCATTCCTATAAAGCTTCTACAAAGGTTATGACAGAAGAACAATCCCTTTCCTATTTCCTTTTAGTGTGCACTGCAGCCCGGAAAGCCAACCATATCCTGGGCTGCATCAAAAGGAACGTGACCAGCAGGTCAAAGGAGGTGATCCTGCCCCTCTACTCTGCTTTTGTGAGACCTCACCTGGGGTATTGTGTGCAGTTCTGGTGCCCTCAACATAAAAAGGACATGGAACTGTTGGAACAGGTCCAGAGGAGGGCCACGAGGCTGATCAGGGGACTGGAGCATCTCCCATACGAAGACAGGCTGAGAAAGTTGAGGCTGTTCAGCCTGGGGAAGAGAAGGCTACTTGGAGACCTCATAGCAGCCTTCCAGTATCTGAAGGGGGCCTAAAGGAATGCTGGGGAGGGACTCTTCATTAGGGACTGTAGTGACAGGACAGGGGGTAACAGGTTAAAACTTAAGCAGGGGACGTTTAGGTTGGATGTAAAGAAGAAATTCTTTACTAAGGGTGGTGAGGTACTGGTATGGGTTGCCCAGGGAAGTTGTGAATGTTCCATCCCTGGCAGTGTTCAAGGTCAGGTTGGACAGAGCCTTGGGTGACATGGTTTAGTGTGAGGTGTCCCTGCCTATGGCAGGGGGGGTTGGACCTAGATGATCTTAAGGTCCTTTCCAACCCTAACTATTCTATGATTCTATTTCTTGGTTTGTAGTTACTAGAGGATCAACTTAATGGCTGAATTACCAGTGCATCTACTAGGTACATAGCCACTGCACATCAAGCAGAGAAGATAACACTGCCTTATAGGTGGCATTCTGCAGCTCTCTCAGCTGTCAATTTATAAAGGGTGTTTACACTGGATTTCAGAGGAATGACCTAGTTAAGAAAAAAATGTGCTTTGCATGTTAAATTTCCTACACAAGTTTGCCACTCTCCCAGCAAAAAGCCTAGACTGAGTATTACTCTTCAGCAAGACAGCACACTAGGGCCGCTTGTAAGACTAGAAATAAGGCTTTAAAACTCCTAATAATGTATGGTTAGCAAATATTTACAGACAACCTATTCTAAACTACAGCATTATTGATCTGGAAGCACTAAGAATAGTTCAGTTTGAAGTCAGACTGGTAAGCCAAATAGCTGTCAGCTCTGGCAGGACGACAATAACCGAATATACACTTCGTTGAGGGAAAGTTATTCTTCCCTTTCAGATACTGGTATTGAACTGTGGTAGAAAGGCTCAGCAAGCAGAGTCAAGCTCTGGGTAGTCAAACAAGACCTTGACTTTAAACAGTGGAATTAAGGGCTTTCAAGTATTTGCAAGTCTAGCTTTTAACCTATGCCTTTAGTTCTGTAAATCAGAGCAAAAATTACTGCCCCTCCCCTATTTGAGACACACCATAAAACTAAACTATAAAACTACAATAGTTACTCTAAGCAGTTTCTCAAACTCTCAATCTAGCAGGCCATTTAAAAAACAAACTGAGAAATTCATGCCATAACTTGCACTGGTTTGACCTAGTTCTTAATAAACTTTTAGTTTTGTTCAGCTTTTTACTTTTAAGATCCTGTCACTGTATGACTTTTCAGATCATACCAGCTTCAGCAGAACATCTAATAGCTCCTTTTTTTTTCTTGTAGCATCTCACCTGGTCATTTTAAATGCATGACAAAAGAAACACTATGCTTCTGAACTGTGCTTACTTATCAGCTTTTCTAGCTTTGTGCCTTTAACAAATTCCCTGATGCATGGCTTCTGTATCAAATCAGTGCTTACGCAGAGTCAGCCACTAAGGCTGACTTGCCAGGACACAGCAAGAGATATCAGTAGAGCAGCAGGGTTTTGTCAGGTTACAAGACTAAGGCAAAAGAAAACCAAAGAGCAAGGCAGTACTTTTGAAATGTTTGAGGTGAGCAAAGTGCAGGCTATTGATAATTCTGTTGGGGGAGGGTTAGAATATATTGATTTTAACAGCATGTTAACTACTTGACACGTGATTGCACTGCTTCACTGCATCATGTCATACCAGTCTGGAAGGAGTAGCTTCTGAGAAGCAGCATACATGGCCATATTTCATTCAGATTCTGCTCAAAGCACTACCACTGAGCACACAGTCACTTCTATTTGAGAATAAAGACACTGATGTTATCTGCAAATCTCTACAGGGGGACCAAAGACAAAAATCTCCGAAGAGCTTGAGACCAGTAGGGACAGGAAAGAATGAGAAGCATCAAACTTAAAAGTCAATGAACACAGAAAACTAGTTTTAGGATGCAGGTAAGCACCCCAAACACCTTCCTGCTGGTATTATTTGAAATTCTCACTCTTGCACAACATCAGAGCAAGATGAAATGCCAATATGCCTACATAACTTTTTCATTAAAAAAACCAACAAATTTAGGAAACCTGCATTACCTATGCCATGAGGATGAACACTCATCTACAGAAAAGAGGAACAGCAGTGTCCTTTCAGTTACCAACAATGCTGGGGAAGTTTTTCCCTTCTCAAAGGCAACTCTACATTAGATGTCTTCCATACAGATCTTTCTGGTCAAACGATGACTAGGCAAATTTATTAGGGCCACATATTTTAGAAAGCAGCTACTGAACAAAGACAACACGCACTAAGCATGGCTTCTTTCTTTTGATCTTCTACAGTGACCTTAAATATAGTTGAGCTTGTATTAGCATATTCTATATCATGTTGAAATATTTGCATTACATAACTCAGTGTCTAACATGAAAGGATGCACCTTCATTGAACAGTATCCACCCTCCCTTTCTGAATGTCCCAGGAAGAAAAAAAAATTAAAAAACTCTACATTAATTCAGATCTTTCAGATTCAGTAAAGAGTAACCTGAAATCCTTTACTGTTCCCAAACCTTCTTGTCTTCAGCTTATTTTCCTATTTAATTATGAAACAGCATTTTTCCTCATATATTAACTCCCGTTATGCTCTTTCATAACAGAATGAAGTTTTGAGTCTTTACAGTTATCCTGCCTGTTCTCTTAAAACAGCCTCTGCTGCAAGAACAGTGACACCTTAATGTGATATTTCGCATCCCCAGCACAGCAGCAACCCAAGAGAAAACAAAGCACTGTCAGTTAATCTCACACAGCTCTTAATGCTTGCTAGATAAACCAAATGGGATTACCTTCTTAGTTATCTCTGGCATCCCTTTGTTTTATATATTGTTCTTTATTTTAAGGTCATCCATTTTTAAATAGATTTCTCCTTTCTCTGTAGATTAGCTCCCAACAGTCACATGTCATGCCCACCAAAACTTGCCCCCCTTCCCTGATGTTCTTGCAAGCCACTATTTTTAGAGCACCAAATAAGTTTATCTGTAAAGACTAGGGTGTTTCTTTACTTGTCCTCTTCACTGGTTGTCCCTTTTTGAACCACTTCAGAGATGTGATTTCTTCAGTTTCAGAAGAAAAGGTCTTTGCTCTGCCAAGTTTTTCCTAAATTAAGCAGAGAAAGAAAATGGAGGAGGAAAGAAAAGGGGGCATAGAAACACAATCCATGTATAAAGGGTACATCTTTCAGATGTGTAAGATTTCAGCTTTTAGGCTTCTAACCAAGCTGACAGCCCATAGGCACCCCAGAGTCCTTGTGCGTATTTGCAGCTTGTCAAAACAAATCAAAAATAAGAGCAATTCATACCCACCCTGACACTCAAGTCTGACAAAAGAAGTGATCTCCCAGAACAAGTGTTGCCACAGAAACACAGCCTGAAGCCCAGCAACATAATCAAAATACTCCAAAAGCTGAAAGGTAACAGCAGAAAAGGAAGAAGGAACCTCTTCTTTGAGGCCCAGGCCAGCAGCCTAACACTGTCAGAACACCAGTAACAGCTACTGAGCATCACATGGGACTCTGCCAGGAATTCATACAAAATACGGTTTAAAGGCTGTGAATATAAAGAGAAGCCTGCAACTCACTTTCACAGTGGTATTATCCTATATACTTCAGCAACTGTCTGTGTGTCCCAGAAACTTATTCAAACGCTAGCTAGCACGTCCTTCCTTGACACTAGACATCTGGAATAGAAATGCTAACATATGGTAGAAGTTAGGGAAGTAGAGGTGATAAGCCCCTCAGACCATACCACTTTTTCTATGTGGAAAGCTTAGAGCCTTGCAAGTGAAAGCACAATTCAGTTCTCTACTCCTCTTCATGAAACAGTAACCTAAAAGAAACCTTATAATGGCTGGATTACCATTCTTCAAGGACAGCTACTGAAAAACTGTTAGGTAATTACCTTTCCTGAAAATAGCCTTCCTTTCCCTGAAGCGTTTGTGTTACTCTTCTTCCAGGGAGAACCAGACTGAATTTCTTCCTGAGATTCTCAGAAAAAGCATCCTAAGCAATCCCCTCCAGAGCTTTGCAGTATCTATTAGTGAGACTTTCATGATCACACTAAAATTTAACACCTTACACAAAGTAGTTATATCCCTACAAACAGGGATTCTATATGTGCCAGATAATATTCCCTAAAGAGTTAGAGGATAAACCAGAAAATTACTGTCCACAACAAATGTAGACTGAAGACACAAGAGTCCTGCAAACCAAACTGCTAGGAAAAATTTGGTGTAAACAGCATTTTTACACACCAAATCTGCAGTTGGCAAGAAAAGGGAAGCAATGACCTGCTCTTAACTTTAACAGATTGAACTCAAAGGCAGAAGATAAACTGAAGAGCTGTCAGCCTTTATGCCTTTTTATGACAGTCTAATTTGTTCCAAGTATATTAATTTATTCATCAGGAGGGATGCACTTTCCTAGGCTCTCCCTCTTGCCAATGTTAAAAGAGAAAAAAAGAAAAAAAAAAAAGGAAAAGACCATTATCTCCCAGAAATACTCACAGACCAAATGAACGCACCAATCTCTGCCATTCCATGCTCAGTTACTGACTTTTCCCTATTTGTTTTGAGAACTCCAAGAGCAAAGTGTGTTTAACCTAAAAGAAGTCAAGAGGGATCAACTTCTCTTCATCAAATGTTACAAAGGGTCAACAAGTCAAGGCCTGACCTCAACCTGAAGTTATCTGAAGGGCTAAATACTCACAGCTTCTCTGGTCAGTTCACGTGTTTCAGTAGAATTTCCAAAGTTGTAACCACATCACACACTAGTAATTCATGCCAAAGGTCTACTATGCCTCTTAGCACAGTAAATTAATGAGGCAGTAAAATGACCAAGGTATTTGCGAGATTATAGGCAATTTGCAGAAGAAATGGATGAAATTTGGCTAGCTGTCATCATATTTCATATGATAGTTAAAGATCAATCTTCCTGTCCAGTATCTACTGATGAAGCATCAAGCTTTAAACATCTGTAACTAGCACAATTCACAAGTTTTGAGTTAACACCATGATTGGGAAACATATTCTCATTTTGGTATGCTACTTTTGCTATGAAATGTTGCTCTTACCTCAGATGCTCCTTTGCTTCCCTCATGGTAAAAGCAGCAGTTTGTGTATGTACAAATAATCACAAAGTTAAAGACAGCAGAGAACAGAACAAGGAGAGAGAGTAAAAACAGTTCTGCAGTCCCAGTAAATTGTCCTAGTTACTATAAAGGCTGCAAAAGAGTCATTTCCACATTGACTAGAGGCTGCTACCAGGTTGACAAGCAAGCCCCAACTTCTGCCTGAGATTTTTCTATAACAGAATCTAGAAAAGATACTTGGATGCTCAAGGGCATCTGGCAGTCATCAGCAGTAGCAGCCCCACAGAGGATATTAAGGTACTTCCCAAGAAGTAATGAGACACATTTCTCCCTGCAGCAAATCCCTGTAGAAATATGCACAAATGTTTTGAACATACTTGTCCATATCCATGCCTTCTGGGTTTTGCTTGATTAGTTGGATGGTCAGATAAGGGGGGCAGGTTTCATGCGAGTCTCTGGAAATTCTGTATTAACATCCCCCTTTCTCCAGACAAATATATTCACACAACAAAGAATGGCAAAGTTTGCTACTTATACAGAGAGCCACTTCTGTAAGAGAAGACAAAGTTCCTGGTCACAGGCTAAAATGTAGTCCCAGCAAAGCACAGGTGAAGTCTAGAAGCACCTAGAAACTTCAGAAAACAGAAGGGCAGTTCAGGACCCTGCTAGTAACAAGCAGAATAGTCATCTTGGGAGTAATACTTTTTTTCACAATGCTGCCAGAGAACTGCTTTACTGCAGAATGAATGCCAGACATGGAAGACAACCCAACAGGAAGTTCCCTTAGGGAAACGGAAGACATCAGACACCCACAGCTGAGCAGATAAAGTATGCTAGAGGGATGAGAAGAGATATGTTAAAACAGCAGCTTCAGGGATGGCAGCAGTTAGAGATGGGAAAGCCTGGAAAAGGCAAAATGTACTATTGCACAAGGTGAAAGAATAATGTTCCCAGGAGTACAGTGATGGAAGCAGCTGACAGCAGGAAAGAAGTGGTATGGCCCGATCTCTCCATACTAATGATTTGCATCCCAATGTGAATAGCCAAAGGATTTAACTATTACGTTTGGAAAAAAGAAAAACAACCAAGCTTTAAAATCTCACTGGAAGATTTATTTACTTGGCATCTTCAAGAACATCCCTCTATATGCAGTCTTTTACAGAAGTAGAGAATGGAGTTTAAAACTAGTCAGGGTAAATAGTGGAAACATGAGCCTCCTCACTCCAAGAGGAAGAAAAATACTGGTATCTGAAATTAAACATTGCTCTGTGACCAAACACAAAGACAAGCATTGCCTCGAAATAAATGCACACACTTCAAAGTCCACAGAAGTACACCTTCTAACTTGCAATAGAAACTCTGAGATCTTAACAGCGGCAAATTGTATACAAAAGCTGCCACATGGAGTGAATGAGAAAAAAAATAAAAAAAGTGAAATAAAGCAGAAAATAAACTCCAAGTAAATCTGAAAAGAAAAAACAAACCCTCTTTTGTCATGCAGGTCTAAGGCACTGCCCCAAACCTGCTCTGAAGAATTAGTTCCACATGGGACATTGAAACAAAAACCCACTGGGAGCCAGCAGTTAACTGATTCTGCTTCTCTGGAGAAGTAAAAAGCTTCCTGCATGTTATTACATCCTCCCTGAAATAGCACAGTCCACCCTCCCAGAGAATCACGACTGACATTACCATCACCTGATGGAGACACGTTCAGTTCTGCTGACAAGCTCCTGTTCTCGTCTCACCCTCTACATCATCTGTTTTCAGATTCCCAGAACTGCTTCTTTGTGGTATGCTGAATAGCACAAACTGAGATTGTAAAAAGACCACATCAGACTTTGGAATCTCTGCAGATGCAATCTCCTGTTTTGCTGGGCGTGACCATGACCAGGCAGAACAGCTTGCACAGCTCCTCCAGACACAACCAAGAACTCTTTCTATTTATACTTCTGCAAACAAGGAGGAGATTGTGCAAGGGCAGGTTAACACAAGCCACGTGACTGGTGCACTACTGAAGCACCACTTCATTAGGCTACAGTTGTACAGTGACACACACCTACAGTATTCCCTGTTACTCCTCTCTGAAAAACGGGACATCATTTTGAGATACAGATATCTTCCATCATTTGCCGAATTTAAACTACAGTAGCGGGTTACATCAGCCTAACTTTTTTGCTAGAAACCACATTCTCAACCAGAACAAGCCTGCAAACTACAGAACATACTAGAACTGCTTTCTTCACATCCTTCCAAAAATTCAAGTCAGACTAACTCAGCCTTCAGTTCTCCTAACCTCAGATGTTCTGATGGGTGTTTGCTTGATGAATAATAAATTAGCTTGAAATCTTGTAAGGAGGGAAGATTAAGTCTACTATTTTAACAGTGGGAGGATGTGAAATAATCACAAACGTTTTACTTTCTACTCCAAGCTTAACTTTTATTTTACCAGGAGGAAAAAAAAAAAAAAAAA
>NDXB01020900.1:222689-237907 GCA_002631895.1 Agapornis roseicollis | reverse complement strand
TAAACACAAAACATAACTTTTATTTTCACAAAAAAAAAAAAAAAAAAAAAAAACAAACCACCAAAAACCGAACCCAAACCAACCAAACAAAAAAATCACCCAAGAAACCCAACCAAACAAACAAAACCCACCAAAAAACAAAAACACCCACAAAAAAAGTCTGCTCAAGATAAATGGAGTTCTACTTTAACTATGCACCCAGACTTTCTTCTTTCCTGGTCTCAAAGACAAGCAATCACCAGAGAGCACATCAGTAGTCTGGAGAGATCCTGAGACCTGTATATCCTGCCTTAATTCCTTCGTGTCTCCCTTAAAGGCAAGATGCAGAGAAACACTGCAAGTAGGTCAACCAAAAACCCTTGCGGCCTACCAGCCATGCTGTAAGCCAGCCAAATAACTCTATTAGAATACACCAAGGATGGCTGGAGTTTGATACAGCTAATGAGTTAGCTTAGTAGACAAAGACATTGTTTCAGGTTGTTACAACAAAATCTTCAGAAAAATCTGCACAATACTATCATAGGCAAGTCAACTGGGATTCATAACTGAACCTGGGTGAAAAACACAGGTGTTTGTGTTAAAACAGTGACTTCCTAAAGGAAAACAGGCCTAACAAGTCTTTTGCTATGCTCAGTTGCATACACATGCCTTTAACAGGCAGATCAAGCTAACTCTCATTGCTGAACTGGTTTTTCTTTCTCCTTAAATACACTAATAGGAAACCTGGTGAATACTTCAAGGCAAATCCTTTTCACTTTTAAAACACAAGAAACAACGATGACTTCAGTGATTTGGAAACAATCCCAGTAGAAATTATAAATAATGGCAGTCAATTCAGTGGAGGGCAAGTACAGAGAATGAAAGCTTACATTTCCTTTCTAGTTTCCAGACCCAAAAATCTGAGATTCTCCATTAAGCTGTGTACATGTCAGTATATTAAAACTCCACTTACGTACATGACTAGTGTACAGTCATACAAGATCACAATGACATAATTTACTGTATCTGCCAACTGACTGGCTTTTAAAAAGGCTAGTCAAGTTTTAGTTTGACGTTTGGGGTTTCCGTTGTTTTTTTAAAAACTGACTTGTGAAATGCTGCAGGTTAAACTCATAAGCAAATAAGCTCTAGGGATAAAAATCTTATTTAAAGAAAAATTCTCCAAAAAATACTGTGCATCATTGTATTAGACCTTCCAATTTGGGGGTTTGCTAGCTATTCCATGCCATAACCTGAAAGTGTATTACCCTCCCCAGTCAGTCTATGAATCATTTCTGCAGCTCTGTCTAGCTTATGCAAAGTACAAGACATAAGCATTGCTTTTTTTAAGCTCCAGCCCTAACATTCAAAACGAATATCAGTTATTCTTCCCATCACCATTTTCATCTCAGCAACAACATGTAAAAAGGCAGCAAGGAGCAAAATTAGTGGAATTTTCCACGTGGAAGAGGAGACCTTAATGAAATGAGGCTGCTAAAAGCACACAACAGAAAAAGCTACCTCCTGCCATCTAAAAGAGGATTAACACCCATCTATGCCTTAAGTGCCAAGGATAAACAGAGCTGCTAGCAGAAAAACATCTTCTACCAATTGCTCTTGCTTGGCGCTACGAGGTTATATGGTTGCACTATAGTGTCAGATATGGATACGAACTGATCATGGCTACCACAGTGCCATGAGAAAGTAATTTTCCTACCAGCAGTGGGAAAGGCTGACTTCTCACAGGGACTTGCCTCTTCCCCCTAAGTTTACCTGATCGCTATTTCTGGGCGACTTCCCCCCACCCCCGTACAGCTTTTCCAACACAGCCGCACCTTGAAGGTGCCCTTAAAACCCTCGCTTCCCCCATCGCCGCCAGCCAGGCTCCCCCGGCGCTACGGGAGGTACCGTTAGGCCCCACACCGGCCTGCGCCACCGCGCCCAGCAAAATGCTCCCTCTGACCCCAACTCTCCCTCCCTCCGCCTTCCTCGCCTCCCTGCCCGCCTATGGGCAGCGGGCCCGGCAGGTCCTACTGAGAGAAGGCAAACAGCCTCAAGGCCAGGCCACCCCAGCCCCGCGTCCTCACAGCACCGACCGCCCTCAGCCCGCTCCTTCCAGCTCAGGCCCTGCTGACGAGGCAACACAGCCCCCGATCCGCGGGGCTAAGCGTGAGGAGAAACGCGAATAGGAGGCGTGAGGCCGGGCTGGCGGCACCGCTTACCGGCCGCCAGGAGCCCGAGGAGGCAGAGGAGACGCCGAGCCATCGTGCCAGCGCCCGTCTGCAATGCGGAGCCGACAGCGCTACCTCCGCCCCTAGATAAAGGCTGCGCCGGGCGCCACAGCGCATGCTCGGCCGCCACACCGGCCTCCCCGCCCCCATATTTTGCACATGCGCAGGAAGGAGTGTGGGCACCTCACCTTTTACCCATGTCCTGGCGGGGCTGGCTCGGCTCCAGGGGCTCGAAGTGGCAGTGGTGTCTGCGATGGGCTCACTGAGCAGGGGGAGGGAGTCCCGGCTCGGTGAAACAACCCTGCCAGGTGTCTGCGTGGTCTAGGGGAACAGGAATTACATGTAAAATTAAGAAACAGCCCGAATTGACGTACCTCCCAGCCTCTTAACGGCTCCCACATCCTTTGCACTGCTTTAGCCGGCTAGAGCAACAAACTAACACAGAAAACAAAATGCGGTGCTTTCTTACAGAATTAGCAAACCGAACCAGGTCAGATGAGGGCCAAAGCCGGTCCCTCGCAGGCAGAAGCCAGGCTCAACAGAACTGCTAGAGAGCTCCTCTTTTAATCCCATGCTCAGTGCATTGTTGCTGTAGAAAGGGTCCCTCTAAACTAGGTACTTGTCACAGCCTGGAGGGCTTGGCTTGCGTATCCTCTGCAGCATCAACGTAACTCACAGACTCATCACATCTGAAGTGCTCACACCTGTGAGGCTCATTTTCCTTAG
Source organism: Agapornis roseicollis (assembly GCA_002631895.1). NCBI lineage: Eukaryota > Metazoa > Chordata > Aves > Psittaciformes > Psittacidae > Agapornis > Agapornis roseicollis. The sequence goes on along the minus strand of NDXB01020900.1, from coordinate 234,971 downwards.
TTCACGAGGATCTACGTGGTACTGCCCTTCACCTAAGGGTGTACGTGTTATTACCATGTTGGGTCTCTACCTACACCTTCATTTGTCAGGGACCAGATTTGATAACATTTAAGGCTTAATTGCAGTGTAAAGGTTAGGAGGAAGTGGATCTGTTCTGATTTACTTTGCCAGTCTGTACCAGACAGGGTAATGCACATTTCTCTTTACTGTTGTCTTAAAATCAAAAGTCACTGTGGGAAGCTTGTTACCTCCCTCTGCAAGACACAGAAGGGATGCTTGATGCTTACACAGGGCCTTTGCTCCCTGGTAGTCAGCACAGCTTCATTCCAAGCCTCCCAAGCCTCTGCTATCCCCTCACCCCATAAGGAGCCAGGGCTCTTAGGTGATTCCCAAACTAGAGCCAGATGCACCCAGACCAAATCAAGGAGGCAGAAAGCCATCCTCAAGAGCAATTTTAGCCAGACTAAACAAGCAACCTTTACTCTGGTGCTAAAGCCACCTTGCCTAGGCAGGGCTGAGCATGCTTCTCTTATCTCTGGGGTGCACATAAATTGTTGACAAGGGACCTTGACTTTAAGCAGCAGTCAGTTACTAGCTTAGGAGTACACAGAAAAAACCCAACTTCATGAAGAATATTTAAAAGAGGTGGGTTAAATAAGACTGTCTGGGACAGGAGAGCCATTTCATCAGACAAGGTGTTTTGCTTTGTGTAAGGAAGGACTAGCATCTAGCCAGTGGGTGCTACTTTGAATCTGTTCTCATTCAGGCCAACAAGACTGCCCGCGTTAGCCCAGCTTTCCCCAGAGCTCCGCTAAGGCTAGCAGATCTGGGGAATTTAACACCCCACCCCCCCACCCCATGTACAGAGCATATAATATCTGGCCAGCAGCTTCCTGAAAAACTGGCACCATGACATAGCATTCCTGGTTCAGCCATACCGCCTGCTAGATTTCTCGCTTAAAAATGGGATTAAAAAAACCCCTAAAATGGCATCAAGAGGTCAGGCACTGGCTGCCTGACATGGATAATGGCACTGTTTGCAAGAGTGGGAAGCCCCAAAGGGCAGCTCACCCTGTTGAGACCAGGTCCAGCTCACAGACATGAGAACCAACTGCAAGAGAGACCTTGCCCCAAGGGTGTGAACTGCAGCAGTCTTGCCATCAGCCTACCACCTTCCGCTTTTGCTGAACTTCTGCTCAGATTTGGGGGTTCTCCTGAAGATAAACTTCTCAGATAAGGCTTCTCAAGAAAGGACCGTGGCCTGTCCAGTAGTCATATACAGCTGAGTCACTTTGCAGTGGTTGGGAGGGGGCCTTCCAGCCCAAACTTCATTTTTGGCCCCATTTTCAGGGGGGTGCATGCTCTGCATAGAGAAAGGGAGTGGGAAGAGCCCATCCTCTCTCGGGCTGGAACACTGTGGCTCAGTGAGGGGCTCTCCTGCAGCAAAATATGTGACTCACATGCCATGAGCTGGCATCTAGAAGCACTGCCCTTACCAACCAGTTGGACTGGGCTGGCATCAGAGCCAGGCTGGCTCCAGAAAGCCTGATGCTCAGTTTTGTCATGCCTACGGCACACAAATTCCTTCCACTGTGGCCTCACCCTCTTGGTGCCAAATTCTCCAGTTTGCATAAGTGGTGCACGTGAGGCATTTCTGTTTGGCAATCTTGGGAAGCTAGCTAGAGGCCCCTGCAGGCTCTGGTTTTGCAGCCTGCCCCAGCCAGATAGATGGGTAGATGAACGCATTTTCTGCATCAGCCTAGCTTTTGGACCATTCGCATTTCCACTCAGACTGCAGCAAGCCATCGGAGGGGAAGCAAAGTCAGCCACAAGTTACAGCCTGGCAGCCCCAAGAAGAGCCTTGGACATGTTTGAAGTTTGTTCCAGCCCAAGCAAGAGCAGCCTCCCCATGACTCACCAAATAGTTTGGCTTGTGGGTCCCAGCTGGACTAGAGACAGACTCTCACCACACACCCCCTTCCTCACCACTATCAGGCTGCAGAGAAGTAAATCCCCCCGACATACTTCTCAGAGAATAAAGCATCAGAGCATTTTCCAAATGGGAAGGCAACACTGCAGCTCAACACCATCAGGAGTGCACAAGTGGGACAGCAGCATGTTGTTCTCCTCCTGGCACTGTTGCCCATCAGCCCCTTTGCCGGGCTTGTTCAGCTCCCCAATGCAGCAAAAAACACAAATGGTTCTTTACTGGATTAGTGGCCTGAGTCAGCCCAGGGTGCAGAGCCAGTGATCAGTGGTGACTCAGCAAGGCTGACTGAGTTAGACAGCATCAACTCTATGCTTCTCCAGCCTCTCAGCCCCCCACATCAGCACAAACAGCCATGCACTCTGCCCATCCAACCACCAATCCAGCTTTAAGAGTGATCCATTCCTCTCTCTGGGCAGTTTTCCACCTGGATCCAGTTTGCTGCCTGAGTGCTTGTGGCAGTATGGGGGAAAGCAGCTGATGACCATCCAACTTTCGGAAGCTGCACTGCAGCAGAGCTCAGTTTACACTGGCATATTCACAGGCCAAGCTTCTTCCCATGTTCAGCACAGCCACAATTATCAAAAGGGGTCACATCAAGTGCACCAGATTTTTTTAAGCAAGCAAAACATAAAGCCTTCAATCGGTGCAGCTAATTCTCATTTCAGTATTTGCTTTGTCAGCTGTCACAAGTTTTACATTTTAGTTAGAATCTACATTCTGTTTAAATGTTTGCTCAGCATTTAGGTACTACTTAATGGGATTAGACCCCTATTCCAAGGCAGACCATATTCCAGGGCAACTGTTACTTCATACCAAGTAGATCAGCACAAAGAGGGTCAGCAGCCATAAATGCTTAGTCCTCATGAACTGGGATTTCTGACCAGTGCTAGCAGGACCTAGAACAACAGCAGTCATGAGAAAACCAGATGACTCTTCCTAAATACAGGGGAATCATCACTTCTTTTAAGCATGGGCTGTATGAATCTGCAAATGTAGATGTAGAATCCTGTTCCTGCTCTCATTGTGTCATCTTTTTCAGGGTGGTAAGTAATAAGAAAGTAGCTAGACAAACCTCTACAACAACCTTTGAAGGAGAAACAGCTTTCTTCTTATAAATGGAAAGAAGAATTAAGTCATATGCTTTTCTGTAAATCCTATCCATCAAAAAAAAAAATAATAGAAATATATATCTAGGTTATCCATGAAGAAAATAAATAATGGATTTAAAAATACATATATCAGAAATCTCAAGAAAATAAACTCCGTCCAAGCAAAAAAAGGAGGAGGATTTTAGGACACCTTTGGTTCCCATTCATACTACAGCAGAGAAGAAGCTCCCCAGCAGCCCCCCAGGGAATCACAGAATCCTAAGGGTTGGAAGGGACCTCGAAAGGTCATCTAGTCCAACCCCCCTGCCAGAGCAGGGTAACCTGGAGTACATCACACAGGAACTTGTCCAGGCGGGCCTTGAATATCTCCAACGTAGGAGACTCCCCAACCCCCCTGGGCAACTTGTTCCAGTGCTCTGTCACTCTCACAGTAAAGAAGTTTTTCCTGGTGTTCACATGGAACCTCCTATGCTCCAGTTTACACCCATTGCCCCTTTTCTTTCCTAGCTTGTCTACAAAGATTCAAAGCAGATGACTTGGGCTGCTTACTGGGAGCTAAGATCCTCTCCAGTAAGAGGAGCAGGCTTGATGTTTTTTTGGGATTTTGGCAGTAAAAGATCCGGTTGAACAGAAAAGTGCCCTTACCTATTCCAGCCAGTCACTGCTCTACCTTACTCAGTCACTATTTCCTAGAGCAGGCAGGCCTTTGCAGGCTCATTTATCCCACAGAAGAGCCCCTTTCCAGAAGGTGATTTTACTGCATCACCCCTATCAAGGGAAAAAACAAAATACGAAGGGAAGGTCCCAACCTTCTAAAAATCAGCCCAGTTCTAGGAGCTGGCCCCTCTCAAAGGATGACATTGCAAAAGTAAGCAAGTTTGTAGTTTGGGTCTTCAAAGCCTAAGGGTAAAAAAAAGTCACCACACCCCACTCTGGCTGACAGTCCCTTTCAAAGCACGCTGGTAGACAGCTGTGGCACCAGCAAGGTGGTATGGAAGCATGCCACCAAAGACCACTGCTCTGTCAGCTTCCCGGGGGAGGCATTTGCAAGGAGCTTTACATGCATCCCAGAGAGTACACTATCAAGCAGGGTGTGCATTTTCTGAAGCAAATACCAAATGGCACTGTTGACGCGGGAGTCACAGACAACGCTGAGATCAATGTGATCAAGCAAATGCCATTTTATTAGACAAAGTGTCAGCCTTATATAGAGATTCTTAGCACAGCTACATGGATTTGGCAATTGTTGATTGGGCACCTTAACCCTTAACAATGCTAGGATTGGATAACACTGTTCTGGGAACTTGACCCCCAGAACTTCCCAGCTCCCCTCTCCTCCCCTCAGAGTTCTTACAGCTGGTGTTTCTTTTACTCCCTAATCCACGTCCTTCAGTTTATCTCAACTCCATTTCTGTTCTCAGGCAGGCTGCCTTACACCAAGGTCTCTGGATTGCTCACAAAATGCCCACTGTTACACAGCCTACCCACATTGCACAGCCAGGCCTTGGCATTAACTCTGATGGGAATAGTGAGTACCTGGGGGTAGAGTGTCTTTCACTGTAGTGTTTGGTGTAGAGTGGAGAGAGTATCTTCCTTTCAAAGAGCAAGTGTTAGCACCACATGCCTTACTCCTCTGGGAACAAAGCTGAACATCACCCAGGTGTCACAGAGCAAAGTCAGATATCCCTCTTTTCCATGTGTTCACTCCAAGGTAAAAGGCAACATATTCCCCATCTTCATTTTTCAGCACCTCCTTCTTTACCTGTCCATTGATTTTGGGCTTACCTCAGCTCTGAACACAGGACAGGGAGCTCCAAATACCACCACCAGTTTTGCCACTGCCAGAGAGAAATGGGCAAAACTTGCCTGCCAAAACCAAAAAGCTTTTACAAAACATAGGCCGAGTTGCTTTTATTTGCTTTCTGCTTTGCAGGTTTTCAGGGATTACGCTTAGAAGCTGTAAGGGCTTTTCCAGCAGCACAGACTATTTCAATCCAGCCCTTTCACAACAGATGGAAAATCTGCTTTGATTCATTTCAGCTCAGACGGAAGTGATTAGATAATCATGGGGCTCCGAGAGCCACGGCTTTAAGAAAAAGCACAAAGTATTACAGGCTTTGCAGAAAAAGCAAGAGTTGGCAGGGGACAAAAAGCTACAAGGGCTTCTGTAGGGAACCAGACTGAGAAGACACCCATCCCCCGGACTTTCTTCATATAATTTCATTTGCTGTTGAAGTACTTGCTTCCTTTTCCCTCATTGTTCTCAGCATAAGGAAAGGCTCTGAACTGAATATACTATCTGGCGAAGAAGGTACACAGCAAGAGTGTGGGCAGGAAGTAAAAGGCCAAGCAAGCTGTCCTCGGAAATGACAATGAACAAATAGGGTGTTAGCTGCAGTGTAGGGAAAGGAGTAGGAATAGATCAGGGAGACTGTATAGTCTGAGGTCTTAATCAGCAGCCCCAGAAGTCAGACAGGATCACACAGGAACTGCTGCTTGCCTGCTCACTGTTTGCTATGCTGTTGCAAAGTCTGCAATCCCTTTTCTTGATCACACTTAGGAGGCATCAGGCAACACCTCCTCACATGTGATCTTGCCTCAGCTGCACACTCACAGGTGAGGACATCTAAGCCAGAGAGTGGATTTCAGTGAAGTTTGCAACAGCAGCTAACCACTGGCCAAAACTGGCATGAGTTTGTATTAATCAAAGTCACAAGGACATGGGGAAGTGGCAAGTCCAGCTACTTGTACCTTCCACCACAAGGTCTTTCATCACCTTGCCTCCACCAGTGGCACACAACCCACACCCAGAGTTGTGGGCATCTGAATAGCTGATCTCTGTTCTCTTGTACAAAAGACTAAAAATACAGTCTCCTGTTCCATTGTCCCAGCTAAGCCCAGGATTTAAATGGCTAGGAGCAAGTTGCCCCCTGCAGTGTTCATCTCCCATTGCTCCAAGTCTGAGTTCCTAAGCCTCTTTGACTGTTTCCTCACCCTCAGTTTCATAGAGCAAAAGCATATTTCACATCAGGACAAAAAAGCCATCTGAACTGCAACACAAATAGGCCAGACAGCTACAAGTCAGCACCTCTGACTTTCACAGGAGAATTCAGCAGCACCTTTCCCTGCTACCAACCTCCCCACCTGTGTCTTTCACCCCATTTACCCAACAGCAGCTGAGGAAACATTTGAGCATCTCATCAAAACAGCAAACAGGGCAATAGAGATGTTTTATGGATTCCATAGATAGTGCTGTGACTAATGAAGGGTTGCTAGCCTGCAGCCTGTTTTTCCATGGTGATCACAATTTCCATGGTTATTGTCTAATGTGCGTATTTGAGACTCGCTCTTCACCTCTTCCCAGAGATGAACTGGTTCAATGAAGGCTTATTTTAGCCATCAACTTGTAAATCACAGGCCTGAGAAAGTCAGTGCCACATACCCCCACAGGCTCAGCTACAGTCAGGAAATAGCTAGATAAAACTTACCATTCTGCTGAGCTTTGTTTGCCATGGTGAATGTTAGAGAAGAAACAAAACCCCTCTTGTCTTTCCCCAGGGAAGGGCAGAGAGGCGTAGGAGCTAGCTCTCAACCCTGGGCACTGTGATCCAGCCAGCTACAGAACAAAAGCATGGCTGAGCCCATAGAAAAGAGAAAAATGTAAGAAACCACTCTGTAAAGAACAGCAAATGTCAGCTCTTGGCTTAACACACTGGGTCAAATCCACCACTTCTGGAAGAACAGACACACTGACCCAACACCCCTCAAAAACCTACCACCAACCCAATCTCACTGCCTCCCATTCCCTCCATGATGCCCTTTAAAACTTACCCAAACAGCTGCTTCCCCTCAGGTTGTAATTTTTTTACTCAGCTGCAGCTGATCTCTCTCTGTGCTCCCTTAGTTGGACAAGGTTCAGAGCCATGTTCTGTCCTCACAAATTAGAGTTAATTAATCCTGAGAGATTTGGAAACTGTTTTTCCCTAAAAATGGGGATTATCAGGTTTGAGTTGCTCCTATTTCACCATAAAGCTTAGAAAGTGGTCAGGTTTGCTCTTACTTGGTTTTCCTGATGCTGCCTGAGGCAGTCAAAAGATCTGTGGAATTTGTAGTGATTTCTAGCAAAAGGGTCTGGTTTTCCCCATATTCTTTTCCTAGGTTGCTTTGAACAGCTGGTCTGATGGCAGTCTCCCAACCAGCAGGTCAAATTGCTCTCTTGCTGCACTCAAGGACCATCATGTAATGGTGGTGTTTCCTCCTATAGGTGTCCACACAAAGCAGTCCAAGGTGGACATGGTCTTTCTCGCTCTTGAGGTTTTACACTAGGAGGGTCTTGCCCTGTGTCACATACCATCTCTCATTCCACAACACGCCCTTCAAATGAGACCCACCATGTCCAGAGCTGCCAAGACAGAGAAACATGTCTCATCCTTGCAGGCTGCCAGGATGCAGCAGTGCCATTTCCTAGAGGTGGATCTTCCAGAGGTCCAGCTAAAGGGCTTGGCTGACCCTAGTGACACTGACATCCCAAGGAAGTCCTCTGACTTCTGAGGAGATACTGGTTCTCTGTTCTTTATCTGCTCTGGGGCTTTTGTTTCAACTTCTTCTTAGGAAAGGTCCTTTCCCATTGTGAGCCAGGCTTCAAAGGTCACAGTACCCTTATTTTGTGTTAAGTAGCAAGGATTTGGTTATCACCAGGCCAGACAAGGTTTCCAGGCAGGGGTGTTACCTTCCTTTTGTAGCAGACTGGCAAGCCAACAGCATGACTACTAGGGGATTGTCAGAAGACGCCCTCTGACCTTCTGCAAACAGTGGCTGAGCTCCAGGAAAAACTAATACCACCCCCACCCCACAAAAAACTGGCAGTCAAGCAAACTAGAAGAAGTCACATGCAAGAGCAAGCTCTGATCCTTCAGCCAGTGGCTGTGGAAACTCAAACCTGAAAGCTTTCAGAATAAGATGAACGTATGCTTGCCCAGATTGAGATAAATCAGGTTTCTGTGGGTCCATTGTGATGTTCAGAGTGAAAGCGTATTCCTGAACTGATGCTGGAAGGGGCTGCCCTGCTCTCTCTTGCACCTTGGCCCTGCACTCTTGCCAGCTCCTGATCCAACTAGAAATTCACCCTGCAAAGAAAAAGCAATTAAAGATAAATCTTCAGGTTCATGTTGCTGCAAGTGACACAAAGGACAGGAGAGGGAACATGTGCCGGGGACAGAAAGAGAACACAGGACGACCTCTTCCCTGCCTTTGGGCAGATTTATCAAGTTCTATATCCAGTCTTTTTTTTTTTAAGCACATCATGAAATTGCAGGACAATAGAATAGATGAGATACAAATAACACATTAGGGTAAGGAAATAAGCTGCATTGGTAAACCTCACTGATGAGAGCGCTCACCTTAAGGACCCTCTTCTGGCCTAAGGTTTCTTAGAGGTTTCATCAACATTTGGGAACATTTTGGTAAAACTACACCATCTCACAAACATCTTGACACCAAGGGTTTGGCTGAGATGTAACAAGTCACTGGAGCCAGAATTTGTTTTCATACTCTCAAGACCATGGACATGGATGATGAGGAGCAGAAGAGGACACCCTGCAGCAGCGAGCATCCTTGGCACACACTCTGGTGTGTGCCTGTGCCCATATATTATACCCTCAATGGGAGTTTTAAGAGGAGTTAGCAGCTAACCCACTACATAGCAAAGCTAAATCTGGTTTTATAGCACAGGCTTCAGAGAAGCATGGAGAGAGCTTGGTGCAAACTTGCAAATCCTGTTGCAAAACACCTGATCTGCTGTGGAAACTTCCCAAACAAACCCAGCCACAACACGGCTGAACAGCTCAACACACACTGAGTGCTGAGCCCACAAAAACCTGAGTCACCCCTGGGGTTTTATTGGTGCTGAGCACTTCTCAATAAAAGGTGGCTCTCTCTTCCTACTTTTGGAGGAGAGACAATGGGACAAGTCATAGTTTTGCAGACATTTCCTCTCCTGCTGAGGTTCAGAGTGAGTAACTGGTGCCGTTTAGCAGAGTCAGTTCCTAAAAAGGGGCTGCTCTTCACATGTGACCTGGTTAGAAAGAAAATCCCACTCTCGGACAGGATCAGTCTCCCAGCTGTGAACATCAGGCAAAAGCTTAGTTGATTCTAAATAGAGTTCCCTGCCTTGAATGGTGTGTTGGGAGCATGGGGTGCTCAGATGGCGAGTTTTCTGCATTTGTAGAAAGCAAAGAGACACAGATTTTACCCAGCTGAGGGTCTTCCTGACCCTACTAAGATGCTAACAGGACACGATGGCATTTTTTTTCAGTGCAGTGCAGCTCCAAAGCCAATAGCTGTGGTACAAACATGCTTGCAGTCTGTGTGTGATCTTGTCTCACTCACCTTTTACTCTGTGCCAGACACTTAAAAAGCCAAACGAGAAAGCACAAGGCTTCCTGCTCATCTGGGAGAGCAGCAGACTAACCTTGCTGGCCATCTCCTGGATGGGGATATGAGAGGCATTTTCTACTGCTACCGCTGTTTCAAAGTTTGCCCATTTCTCGTCTTGCTAGATGTCCCCCTGGCTCAGCTGCTCTCATAACGTCAAAGTGCATCTCTGTGTTGCAGGTTTGGAAAGTGTTTGCGATGATTAAAAATAAACTAACTTCTTTTTTTCACCCTCAATAGTTTTAGAGAAGCAGAATTGAAACAGGAACAGAAAATGCAGAGCAGGGTCGTTTGAAGCTCTTGCACATGTTGTGTAAGGGGGCTGCAGGAGGCAGCAAGGGAATGATGTGCGGAGGTCAGTCAGACAGATGTTGGCTGTGGAAGCTGAGTTTCCCACCAAGCTCCCATCCTGATTATGTCCTCTTACTTTAAGCATACCTGCTGGGGGTGAAAAAAAAGATCGACTGAAAATCTCTCTGGGGAGCTCAAATGATGGGATTTACAGGGGCTGCACAAGCCAGTTTGCCTACAGAGGGCATCTGGGAAAGCAAACGCAAGAAAGCAGCCATGGCCACAGGGACTGAATAGAAACTGGCCAAGTATCAGTTCACTGTGGACAACAGCAACTCCTTCCTCGGGTCATTTGCTGAGCAGAGGATGGCCTGAATAGCTGCCCATGGGAAAGTGCTGTTGTGCTGGACAGTGAGTGCAGAGATGCTGTCTCTTTTGCAGAGACATTGGCCTGCTGCCCCTGCAGCAAATAATTAGTTTCTTTAATGGACCCATGCTCAGATGTTCTTAGTGAGACAGGCCTAGCCTCCAGCTGGTTTATGGATCCCCCTGATCCTGGTTTATGGATCCCCCTTTCCATGGTATTTGCTGGCTGTTATCTCCCCAGCCTTTGCGTCCTATTTGGACAGGACTGCTGTTTGGGCTTGCTGCCCTGTTCTACTTCGTGGGCAATTTGCTTTTTCTTCTTCACTGGGATTGCAGGCAGCACCTTCCTTCAAAAGGTGGTGTACTGAGACTGCACATCGTGGTGTCAGGTCCATTGCTCTGGCCTGAAACACCTTGCTGGGGGAGGTCTGCCAGCAAGAGATTAAGAGAAGGGCTCCTGGTGGCAGCTGAGATGCCAAGAGAGGAAGGGGCACTGCAGGGGAAAGGCAGATGTTGGGCACGGAGCAGGCAGGAGCTGGAGGCTTTTTGTTTCATCTGAAAAAGAGAGGGGGAAGGAGGAAGGGAAAAAGCAGATGTGGTCTCTGGCCACGCTCACTTTCCCCCTCCAGCTCGCAGGACCAGGAAGCGCGGCCTCTCCGCAGGCAGCGGAGCCGGGGGTGAGGAACCCCCAAGCCAAAGCCGGCTGAGGCAGCGCCCGCTCCCAGTAAGGGCTGCGGGGCGCAGGCTGCGCGCCGGTTTACAGAGGAGCAGGCGAGGGGCCTGCGTGCGGCCGCCAGGTGTCGCCAGGAGCCCGCCGCGGGCAGCGGGCAGCGGGCAGCGGGCAGCGGGCAGCGGGCAGCGGGCAGCGGGCAGCGGGCAGCGGGCAGCGGGCAGCGGGATGCCCTCGGGACTGGAACGGGCCTGGAGCGCCGGCCTTCAGTGGGCTTTTGCAGCCTTGGGCACTGCTGCCAGCAGCGGCAGAAAGGGTGAGACACCCGATAACGGTCACGTGGGGAGAGTGTTCCCGCTAGGTGAGCTTGTGTTCTACTATCGGAAGATCATCCAAATAAGAGCTGAAAACGTTCCGTTAGGAAGCTAGCCTTGGCAGGGAGGATGAAAACATCCTTCTGAAGTCCATCTGGGAAGGTCATCCAAAAGGAAAAGTCCAAGGGCAGGTGGCTCGGAAACTGAAAATGGCATCCAGCCCTTGGAATCAACATGGAATTTTCATATCGATGCCTTCCTCATACCAGCCCATAGTCAGTGAGTGTCATTAGAGCTGTCATTAAAGCACCTGAGAATGCTTTTCTTGAGAAGGTCAAGTATTGGTTATGGATAGGCACACTGCACTCAGCTGGAAAACTGAGCTCTCCTTCAGCTTGAGCAGAAAATTGCCTGCTTTTCCTTCAGGGCACAGGAAGCCTTAGTATTCTGGGATGCATACAGTCACACACACACTGCCACCAGCTCCGAGTGTGATACATGTGCACCCTGGCACTGAGACGAACCTTCTCTCTCTTCAGAAGTACAACTTGGCTGGCCAGTTGAGGCTCTGCACTACAACCTGTGCTGCATGGTTTAGTTCAGTGTGAGCATCCGTGTGGCTTTCAGTTCTCCATCCCTTTTGCCAGAGGAACTAGGGGCTAGAGGAGGCAGAGATCTTTTTCTGACATGGGCCCTGGTTCCCTAGACCAGCTGATGTATCTGTAATTGGTCCTTAGACCAGCCCCATTAGGAACAATTCCCATAAGCAGCTGCCCACTGTCCCTGGGAGGAACTCCTGCCCTTTGCAGGTGCCTGTGCTGTCCTGTCCCCTGAAACCACGGCACCCCAGTCCTTTTGGCTGCTGGAGGATATTGTTTTCTGGGCTATGTTTCAAAGGTCTTCATGCAGAAAGAAATTGGGGTGTTTGTGTCTTTCCTTTTGCTGCTGGCTGGTTGTCCTCCTGCCATGCACCATTGCATCTCTGAGGAACATACCAAAAAGCAGCTCACCATGGCATGGGCACTTGACCAGTAAAAGCAGAAGGAAGGCTACCAACAGGTTTTCAACTTTCTAGGGAAATAAATAAAGACATAAAGAAAATAAAGGGGG
>NDXB01020900.1:88973-222615 GCA_002631895.1 Agapornis roseicollis | reverse complement strand
GGGGGGGGGGAGGAGGGGAAGGGAGAATCCAAAAGGAGTCACTGCAGATTCAACCTTGAAATGAAGCCAGGGCACCTTCTCCATCTCATAACATCTGATAGCAGGCATCCTTCCACTGTCTTTCATTTCCAAGGCACATCATGACCTCCTGGGAAATAAAATCTCATCTATAGGAAGCAGAAAAGCAGAGGAGAACTGGGTTCCCCTTGCACTGCAGTTGTCAGACTGCTTCCAAGTGCCCCATCAGCATGTCCTTCCTGTTGCCAGATGCCACCAGACCGGGAATGAAGGGATGTGGGGACAGAATTTGGTAGTGTCTAACCCACAGGCAGATTTCTAGACAGGCACTGCCCTGGCTTTAACAGAGCAAGGACTGGTGGAGACTTTCTTAAACTGGAGCCTGACCTGGTCACCACCACATTATCAGCTTGGACTGGGTGGAAAATGAACGTCAGATGCCTTTGTTCCCTGAAAACGCAGAGCATCCTCGTTGCTATAGCAACACGTCCCCCTTTCCTTGTTCCTGATGTCATTCTGGGGACAGCTCCCCTCCCTCCTCCCGCGTGGCAGGCGTATGTGCATGTGTATATGTGTACATGCTCATCTGCAACATGAGGAGCAAGCAGAACAGTCTCTGTTATCCCTGGGGGAAGAGGACTGGGTGACAAAGGGAATGTGATCCCACAGCTAGTGAACGGTGGAGGAAACACAACTTCCTGCCTCTCCCATTGCCTCTCTCAGCAATTTGTGAGGAGGAGGAAGCACTTTGTTCTTCCCTGTGCCAGCTTTACTTATTGATGAAGCAGGAAGGTGATCTCCATGTGGAGCCCTGCATGCATGTGCACAGGAGGCAGGGAGCAGACCCTGGGCTCAGGTGGGTGGGCTTCAGTCCAGGCTCTGCCCCACACCACAGATGCATGGGGAAGGGACCCTGCCCTGCTCTTGCCACCCCCCTGCTACCACTGCAAAAGCATCCTACAAAGGCAGTGACACCTCACTCGGCACCAGCCTCTCTCTTCCCTCATCTGAAAGTTATTTACCTATTACGAACGTATTTCTCCAAGATTTCCTCTGCCCACAGCATCTGAGGCAGAATTCCCTGTTTCAATTGAAATAACAAGCGAGGAGCTTAAAATTCTTCACCATGTTTCAAAACCCCATGAAACTCCTGCAGTGTGCAACCAGTCAGACTTATCCGCTGTTTGATATGATTAACCTGACAGTCTACACAGGCCTGACCCTGCAAGCCCTGAGTTTGACTCAATTAGGCAGAACTTGTGAGACACTCCACCACTGATGCTGCAGAAACCAGCGCTGCGACAGGGGTGTACCAGTTAGCATGTCTGTCTGCAGCTGGGTTGCAGAATTACTGGCAGTGGGATGCTCACTTAAAGCAGAAAAGCAGAAGGAGGTATGGACAGATGAAGGCTATACCATAAACATCACACCCAGCCTTTCCTGCCTTTATACGCGCTGTACCACCAGCCCCACATGCCTCCAAGCAACACTAGGCAAGTCCACAACATCCCTGTGTTAATGTACATCTCTACATATGTATGAATACACACGCACGTTTGCACACACACACTGTTGCTGCAAGCATAGTGCTGGCAGCCTGTATGTAAACCCATACATACTACCTTTGCTAATAGGAAGCCACTAATGAGCTATGCAGGTCATTTCACATGAATGCCAAAAAAGCCTGCATTTTTTGCCTATGTCACATGCGCAGCAGAAAAACTATGCCAGGAATGTGAAAGAGGGCTGAAACTTTTTATGGGGACTACTTTTTCGGATCTCTCTCTGCCTGCAAAGCCAGATGTCTTTCAGCTCCTTGGTGTCTAATCTTACAGAGCTCTGAGGGAGCTGTGTGAATTTCTGCACGTAAGCCAGAATAGGCATTTCTGTATGATTTAAAACCTATGCCTGCCCTGCAGGGACAGTGACAGCTGGTGTCCCCCAAAGCTCCTTGCCTGCTTCTGGTAAGATGCTCTCACTCCCTGCCCTTCCAGGGCACACAGGCTCCTGCTTACCTGTATGGCTCACTCCAGTGTTATGTCCATCCCATGGGGTAAACCCATCCGCAGGTCCTGTGTGGGGAGAAAAGAGAGTTCAGGGATTTGGGAAGAAAGGTGCTGACCCTGGGGCCAGTTTCGGCTGAGGATAAGGAAAAGAAGCCCACCAATGCCTGCAAGGTGGTTATGGAGAGAGGATGGAAAGAGGATGGAGCCAGGCTCCTCAGGTAGTGGAAGGATGAGAGCTGGGAGCAGGGAGGTTCAGAGCAGATACAAGGAATAACATTTTCCTCACGAACACAGCCCGGCAGTCAGCAGGCTGCCTGGAGAGGATGTGCCGGCTCCATCCGTAGAGGTCTGCAGGATAAAGCCCTGACCACCCCGGTGTAACCCCGCTTTGGGCAGGAGGCTGTACAGGAACCTACGGCCCGAATCGCCCCGCGATGCCTGTGAAGGAGCTCTCCTTGGCCCTTGTGGGACGCTTTTGCGGGGTGTCTGTGCGCTCCCGGACCCCCATTTTCCCCTTCAGCGCCCAGGCGGCCCCTTCCAGCCCGGGGCGATCCTGGGGCTGGGGCCGGCAGCTCCCGGTTTCCAGCCCCGGCGTGCAGTGGAGGTGACGGGCGGGCAGGCAGCGGGGAGGCTGGACCGGGGACCCTGCCCAGCTCCGCCCCGGGACCCGCGTCCAGGCGCCGGGACCGCTCCCCCCACCGCCGCCCCGGGAGGGAGGAAGGAAGGAAGGAAGGAGGGAGGGAAGAGGGGAGGGAGGGAAGGAGGGAGGGAGGGAGGATGACAGCGCCGTGAAGAAAAGCAGGGGACCCGCTGCCCTCGCTCCTCACGCACGGCAGGACCAGGCGAGCTCTTCCCGCGGAGCGGCCGCCGCCGGGTAAGTTCAACGGGAAGCGGGAGCGATGGGGTTGGAGCCAGAGCGGAGCTGGGGTCCGGGAGCGATGGGCAGCGGGAGCCCCGGGGAGCGGGAGCCCCTGGCCGCCCGGGGGCGAGGGGGAGGATGGCGGCGGGGGTCGGGCCTTTCTCTCCCGGCGCGGAGGGGAGTTGCGGGAAGTTGGGCGAGCGAGGAGGAGCCACCGCCGCGGGTCCCCCCGGGCAGGAGGAGCGGGGCCGGGCCCGGGGCGGCGGGGCGCAGGGAGGCCGGGGGCTCCGCGGCTGCGCCCCCCGCAGGGGCGGCCCTGGGCTCCGCCGCCTCCTTTGTGCTCCCTCCGGCCTCGGCCGCTCCTTTGTCTCGGTGCGGGGCCCCCGCCTCCCGCGCCCGCAGCGGGGCAGCGCTGGAGATGTCTCCCCGCCGGCGAAGCGGCCGGATCCCAGCGCCTCGCCTTGTGAAAGTCCTCTCGGGACATGACCGCCCGAGGAGCTCGCCCCGTTTCTTGCTTTCGGGGGAAAAGAGATGAAAAAAATAATAAATGAAATAAGGGCGAGCGCTCCAGCTGCAGCGCTGAGCTTCCCTCCGGAACGGAGCACGTCTGGATCGAGAAAAGGAGACTTTCCCAGAGCTATCCCGAAGTTGCATCATCCGGCCTGTCAGCCTCTCCGAGGAGCACTGGAAAGTTGTCCTCACCCTTTCCCCTCCTGCCCGAGGGCTGCTGAGGCAACCTAGTCCTCGGCCGGCTCTGGTCACCCCGACCCAGCAGCTTTTCTGCATGAGCTGGGGCACAGGTACCCTGATGGCCCCAGGTGCCCAACGGGACTTGGCTGGTGTGGGGTTACCTTGTGGGGGAAAGGGCTGCCACGGCAGAGTCCCCGCTTAGTGCCTGTGGGGATTTTGGCTGTCACTCCCAGCCACATTTGGGGGAGCTGCCCACACCCCGCTGCCTTTGAACTGCAAGACCTGAGCCTGGCTTTCATCCCGGGGGAAAGTGTCTCCTTTTCCACAGTCAAGGATTTACAACACCATGCCAGGACAGGGATCTGACTCCACAGCTTTCCCACATCTGCCATGTTGCTTCCGTGTTGGACTTGTCTTCACACTCCCAGTGTCCCTGTGCTGCCAGGATCCAGGCATGGTCTGCATTTTCCCAAAGGTGGCAGGGGTTCAGTATTCCCCCAGTGAACACCTCTCACCACCAGTCCCTTCTGTAGATTCTTGAGTGTTACAGATGCCTGCCTTGGGGTGAAAGGGAGTGGAGCAAGGCACAGAGCAAGCAGTGTCCCTGGTTTTGAGGTGGGTTTGACAGAGGAACTTCCAGGGCAGCGTGGAGCAGTGGGGAGAAGGAGCGTGGGGCAGTGGGAGAGTCCATGGGCTCTGCACCCCACAGGAAGGGTCACTGAAGCAGGGACGGGCATCTGTGGTTCCCAGCGTGGCGGGGGGGTGATGGCATGCACAGTGACCAGCATTGTGCCACCAGCACAGAGCAGTCCTCTTGCTGCTCATCTTGGTGGTCCGCTCTCTGGACCCCCTTGCTGCTCGGCAGGATGGTTGGCATGTTCAGTCATGCACCTTTGCTGCAGGGGTTGCTGCAAAGCCCACCCCACCAGCGTCCGTGGTTTCCAGCAAGGCTCTGGGTATTTCAGCTGGTCTGGACTCCTGGTCCAGATCAGCTCGCAGAAGGCTGGTCCCTGCCTGGCAGTGCAGCATGGCACACCTGCAGATGTTCATGTTTTACCCCCATGTCCAGCACTGATGTGTCTGGAAGCTCCACTGCATTCATCGGAGGCTCAAACAGCAGCAGCTCTCCTCACTGCTGCATCAGGAGAAAACACCTCTCTTTGAATGCTACCCAAGGTGAGGGAGAGCTAAGACTGGTCTGTGTTGGCCGCAACACCTGGGTTGGTCCTGTCACCAGCATTACTGTGCCTAACACCAGCCTTGAAATCCATTCTGGGCAGCGCTTTTTGGGACACAAGGAGCAAGGACAGCTCATCTGGGTCATCCCAGAGCTTAGCATGCCTTCTCAGGGGGATAATAAATAAATAGCAGACAAAAGACAACCTCGTGCAGCTGGAGTTTGAGAGCACATGCAGTGAAAAACCAGCTAAGTGGTGCTCGTTTGTACCAGTACCTGCTGCTGCTGCTCCTCAGCATAACCTGCCTGTGCCCTCACCTGCATGCTTGAGCCCTGGGAGTGCCTTTGTCCTGCATGCCCAGTACAGAGAGGAGGGGACCAATCCAAGGCAGGTGGAAGGATTGAGAGGCAGAGCCAGGAAGGGAATGGGAAAGAGAAACGAGTGTGGCCCCTGCATTAACTTGAGGGACCAAACATGTGGAGAACAAACCCCTGGCTCTGTCCCCAGAGGGCTGGTCATGGCAGGGGGACAGCATCTTTGCCTTTCCTGTTCTCCCTGGGGGACATGGCCCCTGCTCATGCTGGGGTTTCTCTGTGCCAGGGCAGGACAGGTTGGGGCTGTTGCAGGCACTGGAGCTCTGTCTCTGCCCAAGCCAGAAGGACTTGGCATTTTCAATTTACTCCTCTGGTGGATGGTTTCCTCACTTCAAGTTGATGAGCCTTGAGGCTATTCTTGCTCCTTATAAACACCATAGGAGGTGACTTCTTTTTTCCTCACCTTTTTTTAGCTTGAATACACATACTTCTAAGCAAGAGCTACCTGCCCAGGCAGCCACCTTAGCTGTGCCAGGGGGCAAACCGAAGCAGTGAGGCACTTGTGCCATGCCTTGGAGAAGGGCCAGGGGGAGGATGAAAATTGCTGGGAGATGAAAGCAAAGTGGGAAGAGTCAGAGGTGCCTTTCCCAAGGCCAACCTCAAGAGGAAGTCAGGAGCAGAAATTGTTGACAGAGTAAATACAGAATGGGTTTTTTCCCTCAGGTTGCAGACAAAGAGCAGCAGAGAGATCAGATGAGCCCCTTCACCTTATCTCTTTGTTATTCCGCCCGTGTTTAGCTGCCCCACGCTGCTATTGTAAATCTGATGATTCAAAGCATTGCAGAAGGAATTATTCAGGGCAGCAGTGCTGCGTGCAGCAAGCTCAGCCAAAGGTCCCCACGGACTCCCCTCTCCCGGGAGCCAGGCAGGATGCACAAGAGCAGATGTGGGGGCTGGATGGACAGAGGGATCTCAGGCAAAGAGGGAGCTTGTAGATGTTTCACTGCTGTTCCTTGTCTGGAGCTCAGTTGTTGCCTGTTGAATCACTGGAGGAAAATGTGACTTCATCCAGTTGCACCTCCAGCTGGCTTCCCCCCACCAGCCCACAGGCATCTTTCCTTTCCTGTATCCCACCCGGTAGGTGTTGGGGCAGCTGCAGGAGGGAGACAAAAGAAGAGCCCCAAGGCTTCATGAAAGACCTTTCCTTTCCCAAAAGCGAGCTGAAAGCCCCAGCTCCACTCTCCCAGGCAGGCAGGACTGTGCAGCACTGCAGAAGGGCAACAAGAGCTGCCCTTCACTCCTTCCTCTCATGACAGGGCCTTGCCATCCTTGCCCTGGGGCTACACTGCTCTTCTCACTAGTGGGAGTGTCCATCCAATGTGCCAGCTTCCTGCAGCAGACTTGAATGATATGGCATCTCCATTACTGAGTCCTTCCTTCTTGCTGTGGCAGGTTAACTTGCTAGTCCCCAAGCTTTGTTTCCAAGCTTTGCATTGGGACAAAACCCCCACCACCACCCAAAAGAAAAAGTCCCTTTGCTGGCTTTGACTCAGCTGGGAAATCCACAAAGCTTTTTATCATCTTGACAGTGGGAACTGTAGCCATCTCTGCTGAAATGAGAAACATTTCCAGCCTGAGGGATAGGAAAAGACAGGGAGTAGCACTGGGGGACTTCTTCTGCCTTCTGGAGCGCCTCAGTTTAGTGCTCGTGGAAATTATTCTGCCTTGTTTAGAGCTGTGCAGAGTAAGAGGAGAGCGCTGCCCGCCGCTGCCTGCCGTCACCGGAGGTGATGTGTGTCCGCTTGCCTGCCTGCTCTCCGTGCATCCCGGGAGCGGACACTGGCAGTGCACCGCGGGGTGGCCAGGCCATCCCCGAGCTCTCCTCACACCTCCCGGCACGGCAGAGCCCCGGCGGGCGCCTGGAGGGGAGCGCACGGGCACACAGAGCCCCTCTGTTCCCACTCACAAAGGGACGCTTGTGGCCTGTTCACTGCCCCGGCCAGGCTGCGCCTCGCGGGCCCCAGTGAGGAAGAGCTTTAGGATGCCAAGCAGCCCCAGCCAGCCTCGCTAGGTCACCCCATGTGTCCCCCAACCCCATGGCTCAGCCCAACAAGAGCCCCCACGCCTGTCGCCGCCACCCTGCAGGTCCCAGGCAGGACGTTTGCAGCTGGCTGTTTATTTAATGAATTATGTCTGCCCCAGGCCTGGAATCGGGGTTTTGCCAGCACTGCTGGAAACAGCTCTCTGTGTCAGCCCCCTGAATAATTCCAGGTCTGTGGCCCATTTGTGGTTGGTTGGCTGGGGGCATTAAAGGGGGAAAACCCCAGGCTAGCTTTGCCCGGGGATTTTGTTTGAGCAAGTGGTTGATGCCATCCCCCTCTGCATACATGTTCTGGGCAGCAAGGGGATGGTCCCCGGCACCATGGAGGGATGCAGACTGCTGCCACTGCTCCCCAGAATGCCACCAACACAAAGTCCTTTGCAGCAGTGAAGGCAGCAGCTCTGCCAGGCGCTGAGAGATGTGGCCACACACCAAAGACTTTGTGTATTTTATTTCTTCTCTCAGTTGCTCTAATGCTCCGACAAGTCCTGTCGTCACAGGGGCCCTGAGCAGGACTGAGCAGGGCGGACTCGGGGGGCAGCCTGTCAAAAGGCACCTGCCCGGCCGGCGGCCTGTCCCCAGGGAGCTGTGTGTTGACAAACTAAACTAACAGGGTTGTTAAACACACACATATGTGTGCGGGGGGACCTCAGTGCCGCTCGCTGCAGGGGATGGAGGGAGCTGAGGGAATGCTGAGGGTGGGCTGGGAGCTGTTGGCAGTCCAGGGCCTCTGTGTCCCACCAAGGCCTGGTCTGCTGGGTGTATGGGTGTGAGTGTTTCTTTTCAGCCTCTTTTGCTGGGAAGAGGATGGCCCAAAGCCAGACCCTGGTTGCTGAGTGGTTTGCTCAAGCTGGGAAGCTCCTGGTCCTCCCACAGGAGAGGGTTAGGGACAGGGTGAGCTGGGATGCTGCCCTGGCTATGGGGCACATCCCTCTCCTCCTGCCCACGCTCCCTCCTTCCCAGCGGGAGGGTCTTGCAGTGAGCAACACCAAAAAACGCAGACTCTGGCTGAGCATGGTACTGGGCGTGATGCAATGCCTGGCAGAGCTTCCCTCAGCCACACCCTGCAAAGGGCTGTAGGCACCATGGCTCAGCCAGGGCATCTCCCTTCTGGCAAACCCCAGGGGCCTCCCGTAGGATGGGGCTCTGTCAGGTTCCCCCCCTTCACCCCTGAAAGCATGGGCAGGATGGGCTGCCAGGGTTGCACTGGCAGGAGCCAAACCAAAGCTAAATAGACTTTCCCTGAGTCACTGAAAGTCTGGCCAAGAAAGTGGGACAAGCAAACAGCATCACCCACGTGGCCGGATGGATGCTGGGTGTGCGAACCAACAGCCCGTTAGCAGGCACTGGCAAGCCTTGCATGTGTCAATCTGCATACGCAGCATGTGCTGGAGACCTGCCTTGGGGCTGTGAACAGCCCCCAGAATCTCCACCATGGCCCGCTTGGGACACTGGTTTAGTGCATCTCAGAGAAGGTCCTGCCATCACACTTTCCTTTTGGAAAAGGGCTGGCTGTCGGCGGCAGCAGCAGCATTTTTGTCCCACTGCTGTTCCTGGAAACCCTCTGGGTTTCATTTTCATGGCTGAGCAGCCGCCACTGCTGTGCTGTGGGAGGGCGGAAGCCGTGCGGCCCCGTGCTGGGGGAGCCTCCAACCCTCCCCAAAAGTAGCTCTTTCCAGAGGCTGGGAGCCACGGAGCCCCGTGGATCAGGATGAGGAGCTGCCTCTGCCAGCAGCAGGCTTTTGGCCAGCGGGGGGCAGGCAGCTGTTGGGGAGTGGGGATTAGGTTTCAGGGCTGGCAGCGGCAGCTGGTGGAGCCGTGGGAAGGGGTCCCGTCAGGCAGATATATTTTGGAAAGGAGGAGGAGCAGCCGATGAGGCTTCAGGCAGCTGCTCCTCATGGATGGGATAGAACAGCAGGGTGGAACTCAGTTTTTACTGCTCTTGTCAGGACGTTGTTGGTTGTCCTTTATGGGAAGGGTTAACTTCTGACCCCTGCCTGCTTCCTGCTGCCCTTAGAGAGCCACCACCATGCTGACCCTCCTTCTTCCTGCAGGCAGGGCCAGCCCGTGCAGGGCCGGAGGGGCAGAGGATGCCAGGCGGCTAGCCCAGGACACCTCGCCGGTGGGTGGGAGGGACCTGTGTGGCCTTCCCATGGAGCTCCGACGCACTCTGCCCCAGGATTTCCGGGAGCTGCTGCACTGCTTGAAGATGAGAAGCAAGTACGCGGTCCTGCTGGTCTTCGTAGTTGGCCTCGTCATCATTGAGAAGGAGAACAACTTCATCTCCAGGTAGGGAGTGGGTACCTCAGCATCCCATGCTTTCAGACCTTTCTCTCCCTGACATCCCAAGCTCCTGTGCCCCAGGAGCCCCCTGAAGCCCTCCACCAGGGTATGGGGGTGTTCCCGCTGTCCTCCAGGCTGTGCTGGCTCTCCCCGCAGGGTGTCAGACAAGCTGAAGCAGTCCCCGCAGGCACTGGCAGAGGCCAACGGGACGGAGGCCAGCCCGGCACCAGCTGAGAACGGCTCGCTGGCCTCCTTGCGAGAGCTGGACGCTGCCTTCTCCCAGCTGAGATCCCGCCTGCGCAACGTCACCCTGCAGCTGTCTGGAGACGGAGACCCCACGCCACGGCGGCACATCCTGCTCATGGCCACCACCCGCACCGGGTCCTCCTTTGTGGGGGAGTTCTTCAACCAGCAAGGCAGCATCTTCTACCTCTTCGAGCCTCTCTGGCACATCGAGAGGACAGTGACCTTCGAGCCGGGGGGAGCCAACGCAGTGGGCTCAGCCTTGGTCTACCGGGATGTCCTCAAGCAGCTTCTCCTCTGTGACCTCTACATCTTGGAGAGCTTCATCTCGCCAGCACCCGAGGGCCACCTGACACCCTTCATGTTTCGGCGGGGCTCAAGCCGCTCGCTCTGCGAGGAGCCCGTCTGCACGCCCAGCGCCAAGAAGGTTTTTGAGAAGTACCACTGCAAGAACCGCCGCTGCGGCCCCCTCAACATCACCCTGGCCACCGAAGCGTGCCGGCGCAAGCAGCACATAGCCCTGAAGACGGTGCGCATCCGGCAGCTGGAGTTCCTGCAGCCGCTGGTGGAGGACCCCCGGCTGGATGTGCGCATCATCCAGCTGGTGCGGGACCCCCGGGCCGTCCTGGCCTCCCGCATAGTGGCTTTCTCTGGCAAATACGAGACCTGGAAAAAGTGGGCATCCGAAGGGGAGGCTCCCCTCCGTGAGGAGGAGGTGCAGCGGCTGCGGGGCAACTGCGAGAGCATCCGTCTGTCAGCAGAGCTGGGGCTGCGGCGGCCGGGCTGGCTGCGGGGCCGCTACATGCTGGTTCGCTATGAGGATGTGGCGCAGGCACCCTTGCAGAAGGCAGAGGAGATGTACCGCTTCGCTGGGCTGCCCCTCACCCCACAGGTGGAGGAGTGGATCAGCAAAAACACGCAGGCTCCCCGTGACGGCAGTGGTGTCTACTCCACCCGCAAGAACTCCTCAGAGCAGTTTGAGAAGTGGCGGTTCAGCATCCCCTTCAAGCTGGCGCAGGTGGTGCAGGACGCCTGCGCCCCGGCCATGCGCCTCTTTGGCTACAAGCTGGCCAGCAGCCCTGCCGCACTGGCTAACCGCTCCTTCAGCCTGCTGGAGGAGGCACAGCCCTCCTGGGTCACATAACAGCAGGAGGGGATGGCAGCGGGGGGGAACAAGGGGCTGTGGCTGTGCTCCTGGCTGGCCTGGAGGAGACCCGGGGGTCACTGCTCCTGGAGCTGCTGCCGGATGGAGATGGGCAGCCCCAGGAGCTGAAGTGTCCTGGCAGAGCCGACCCCGGGGTCCTGCAGAGCCTGAATCACGGAATTGCTCCAGGAATGGGGAAATTGCAAGGGTGGCACCAGGGCCCCCTCCCTGGCTCAGGGGCTGAACTGAGGAAGAGGAGGGCGAGGGGGAGCAGAGGGCAACAGGACCAAGCATTCTCCCGTTGTCATCACCCCAGCTAGGACAAGGCAAGGATGAGACCCCTGTGGTGCCAGCAAGGACCCATACCCCAGTGGCCTTACTGGTTTAGTGCCTTCATACACCAGCATAGACTGGGAACTGCCCCAGAGGCATGCTGGGGCAGGAGTCGCACATGGAGCCCCGGCTGGCACTTGGGCTGCAGTGAACTGCGATGACTTTGTGGTTTGGTGCTCTTCAAAGTTGTTTTGAGGGGTTTGGGTTTTGCTTTTTATCCATTTTTCCCTGTGTATTTGCATACCAGGGTCACCAGGTGAATTTATTTATTTATTATGTGAAGAAGAGGGGTAGGCAGGTCAAGGAGCTAAGCCCAAAAACCAGAGCAGCACAACGTACCTCACAGAAATGGAGAGACACCCACAGCTGAGGTGGTGGAGGTCACATTTTGGCTGGAGTCCACTATGTCCTGCTGCATGATCCTGTGAGAGCCTGCAGGGACCAGCGGGCTAGAACCCCCCATATTCCCAGTGGAGCGTGGCCATCGGTGCGGGAGCGACTGTGAACCCCGGCACCTGCTGGAAGATGGTTGGACTTATTTAATTAAAAACAAAAATACAACAGCACGGAGTCCAAAGCACCTCCTGTCTCCTTGGTGTTTGTGTGTGACCTGGGAAGAGCCCTATGAATACCTGTCAGCAGCACCAGTGTCTGTGTACTGATGATATAAAGGTGTGGGGAGTTTCAGGGTGTTTGCCACCTGCGGAAGTTCACCCAGCAAGAGCCTGGCACTGAGCTGCCCCCTCCTATTCCCACTTAATGAATGAAAATGACTGGTTTTAGCACAATTTGCAGCACATCCTTTTACTCTCTCTGTATTTTGGGTTCCAGCAGCTACCCATGGGAGAAGCCAGGCATTTTGGTGGAGGGCAGCAGTTTTCTCCATGAGCTAGGGGAGCCCTGAGGGGTCTCCACTAGCCCCCCAGGCGCGGCCAGCAGCCACACGTCACGTCCTCCCAGCCAGAGCTGTTGGCCAAAGGCAAAACTAAATCAGCAGAGCCAGCGGCTGGCCACAGCTGTGCTGTGTGTGCTGGCCGGGAGGCAGACGCTGCCGCTGCAGCCATGAGCAGTGCCGGGGCTCAGCTCACACAAGCTGCGTTTTTGACCCAAGAGTGAGAACAGAGGCAGCATTGAGTGAGGAGTGCGGGGCCGGCGGGCGGGGAGCAGCCGCTCGCAAGGAGCCTGCTGCAGAGATTTGCGAGCACAGCCGCCTTGCACACCAGGGATCATCTGGCCTCAAGGTGTGAGTCCAGGGTGCCTGACACCGTCTGGCTGCGGAGAGCGCGCTGAAGTGGGGTTTCCTTTGCACTGAGCAGCATGGGTGATGCCCTCGCCCCTTGCAGGCAATGGAGAACCATCACTCCCTGCTCACCTCGCACGTGGCTCTTGGCATCACAAGCAGCCCTGGGTTAGAAGAGTGAATTGGGTTTTGTTTGGAGGCTTCCTACTGGGAAAGCTGCAGTGTTGCCGAGGTCAGATGGATACTCCACAGCTGCGTGCTGGAAAAAGGCCACAGAGCTTGGCCAGCATGAGAGGGAACATGCTGGACCAAGGGCAATGATGACAGGCAAACGCCTCTCCTGTGTTTCTGTAGAAGTACCCATTGGGTTGGCTTTTGGAGAGCAAATAAAGTTTTAACTGCTGCCTTGCAAACCAGCATGAGGGGTATGTAAGGAGCAGGAAGGGGATGTCAGAAGTTTGCCCAGCATCCCTTTCCCATCTGACTGTGCATGGAGGAGCCTTGGGGCCTGGTCAGAGCAAGAAAAAACAAAGGGATATACAAAGAAAGAGGTGAGGGAAGAGGGAACTGGGCTGACCTGAGGCCAGAGGGGATAGTGACAACTGCCCATTCTCACCTGGGCTGCCTGCACTGCCCCAGCCCTGGCTGGCTCCAGCCTGTCATTCCTAGCCAAGCATGAGCATTTGCTCCTGGACACCCTCCAGCTTCCCATCAAAAACATCACAGGGCAGAAAGGAAACATGCCCCCAACCCATGCAGATTTCCACAGGGGCTAATTGCTCCCATTAAACCCACACAGCCGTGACCCCCATGCCATGCCAGACGCACTGGGAAGCCATGAGGAACATACAGGTCCTTTAGACACTACAGCAAATTAATTCTGATGCTGACTGGGGGACGTTTGCCCCCCCTACTCACTCTGCTTTGTCCACTTCCAAACCTTGCCCTGCTCCTTCCCTATAGAAGGAAAGACATGGATCTAGGATTAAAAACATGCATAGGGAAAGCCTCAGCAAGAAGCAATGCCTTAGAGCAAGACCTTACCTGCACTCAGATGCAGAAGATACCCACAGCAGAGAACAGAAGCATCCTCACCCTTCCTTCATGCACACAAATGACAAAAAACCCCATCCTCTTTTCCAGGGATCCAAGCTTTCAGAAATAAAACCATTCCCAGAAGACCCAGACTTGCCTTAACACAAGCAAACAAAGGAAACCACACCCCTTGCTTCCCTAAAACAGCCCTCTCTCCTATAACCTTCCTTGCATGGGTGAGTGCCTGCAGCTGTGCTGCCTCTGGGTTCACCCACTCAGCCACAGCTGTATTTGGGGGGAAATTTGGGCTTGTGATGCTCAGTCACCAGAGAGACATTTGCTGCAAATAGTCCAGAGCAGTGAGGGGACACATGCCCTATGGGACAGCTGAAACCTGCTTCTCCTTAGGGTTACTGCAGGTAACACAAGATGGTGTAGCACCACTGAAAGCTTTAATAAATTATGTATGTGCTGCTCCTCTCTAAATAGGATCTTTCTGGTTAGTGCTTCCCTCCACTGGTCTAATCCAGACTTAACTTTGGACGGCAGGTACACCCTGCTGTTTCTTTTCCTCCTTCTTGGACACACTCAGTGCTCTCTGGGGCCATGCTGGCATGGATGGTCTTGCTGTGGAGAGGCAGTTATTGCTTGACTCAGAAGGTGCTGCTGCCCAGCAAGTAAGAGAGCACATTGAGACAAGCATGTCTGAAATACCACCTTAGATGCTGTGCAGTTTAATGCACAGCACAGGCAGCAAACTGCTACCAGCAGCTGGCACGGTGGATGTCTGCTGGGCCACGAAGACAAGCCGGCAGGCAGGCCCACTGAGATGCGTAAAAAAGCCTTTTCACAGCTTGGGATGAGGTTTGTCCCAAACATCAGATGTTGAGGCTGCTCTGCCAGCCATCCTGACCCCTGTCCCATTCTCCCGTCCCACTTGCTGTAGCTCCATTTAATGGGATCGAACAAGCTAATCCCCCGTGTTCCCTCACTACTCTATCAGATGGGATTTCTGCACCAGAGCTGGAGGGAAACCCATCATCCAAGCAACTGTGTGTCCTCATCCAGCCCCACTGGGACAGATCCGCCCTTGCCCTTCACTTCGTTGTGGGGCTCAGTATGGTTCCTGCATGGAGCATGGCTACAGCTTCACTGCCTGGGTTGGCAGTGGGACCCATGGGTCAGTGAGGAACCAGGGGCCACAGCACACATGGACATTTCAGCATTTAAATACAGCCTTGTTTTCCATTGCATTTTTTTAAGAGACTGCATGCCTGACCAGACCGCATTTCTTGGTCTGCATCCCATATTTATCCTGTAATTACACCTTTGGACAAAGGCTGCCTGTCTGTGAGACTCATTTTTTTTAAGGACACAGTTTTATTATATGCTGTGCTTTCACTGTAATGAAATACTGGGGGGAGGGAGGGGAGGAAAGAGAAAGCACCCCACAATTTGGGAGTGAAAGCTGTTCTTTCTCAAAATCTGCCCCAAGCCTTCTCCTCTTCTCAAGGAAAACCCAGCTGCTGACCTCCTTTCTACTCCACCTCTACAACCCCACAAGGATTAATACCACAAAACTCCTCTTCATGTAGTTCCTTAAGAGAAAGGTGCCACCTCCTCTGGCACGGGAACAGAGCCTTGCCAGAAAGGTCTTTGCAATCCTTATGGCCAGCCGGCTAAGCTGGGTAAAGCTGATTAAGCTCCTTGTTGCACCTGCCTGGATCACAGCACAAGGGACAAATTCCCACAAAGCGGTACTTCCACACTTGGCTCTGGCGGGGTAGGGAAGATTTCTACTGCATTTGAGCAGTGGTTTCTCCCGAGGGGAAGGAGAGCCCTGGCTCTGTCCTTGCTCAACCTCACCATGCTTTGGTTCTCTGAAACCTGCATGGGGGTGACCCTCTTGAGAGCCCTCCTTTGTAGGTGCCTGATGAAAGGGGAGATCAAGCCTGCCACCAGAGCATGTCAAGCCCATGTCAAGCCCAGGGACACAAGAATAGAGCAGTGCACGGCCAAAGGACAGGGTGGATGTCTGCTACCAGCCCCCCATGGCTCTTCTTTCAGACACAAAGATCAGCAGAGACCATTGCATTTCACCTTTGGAGTTGTCCTGAATCCCTTTTCCATGTGGGATCTGCTACCACCTTATGGGCTGGCACGTAGAGAGGCACTGCCTGTAAATACAAGTGACTGGCTGGTCCAGGCTGGCCAAAATTAGGTGACTTTGGTGCTGTGGTTTATGCGAAGCAGCTGATGTTCTCAAGCTGGTGTCACTCAAAAATTGGAAATGAAAAATGAGGTTGGTTGGAGGAGAACATACAAAACAGGACCTAGCTCATTTTTGCTAAATTTTATTTACAAGGTATAAAATAGCCAGTGTTGGTGTGTAAACACAGCCGGGAACTGGTCTGAATTGGCTTTTTCCAGGCAGTTCTTTGCCCTGGACTGACCTGATTCCACCCTGGCTGGGGCAGAGATCCCTAAGGCATATGGGGATCACCAGGGAAAATCGGGGAGCCCTGGAGTGGGTGCCAAGGTTCGTCTAGTGAGGAGCAATCCCTCACCTCACCCCCGGGAAACCCCCTTTCCCTGAAGTGCAGCCTGGAGCCACACAGCTGGAAGGGCTGCAGTGATGCTGCTGCCGCTGGGGCTGTCGCAGGAGGCTGTGCAGGCACTGCCTGCAGGCAGAGCAGAGGGAATGTGGTGCAGAAGGCTGCTGATACAGAAGAGGAGGAACATGCTTGTCCTTTGGTTTTGCAGAGATAGCTGCTAGCCAGACACACAACAACAGTCTCCTTGGGAGCAATTACTCTGCAGCAAGTTTGATGATATTAATTGTTAAGTCCTGAATCATCTGTTTAGTTTGTGTTTGCAAGGGGCATTTTTTCCTCCTGCACTGGGGCCAGGAAAAGCTGTGGCTGGGACAAGTCTCCTTTAGTTTTATAACACAGGCATTGTCAGCGGGGGGACAGATCCCTCCAGCAGCTCAGACTTGGCCCGGAAGAATACGGCTTTCAGGCTGGGCCAGGAGGGAAAGCAACTCCAGAGGAGAGTGCAGGGAGGGATGTTAATGCTCTGCCAGTTTGTGAGGGCTGCAGCAAACTTACAGGAGGCTAAACACACCCTGGTGCTCGTGGTGGGCAGGGTAAGGAAGCACAGGCTTACAGGGGGTTCAAACAAGCACAGAGCAGGGGGCACTGCAGCATCCTAAGGTCTTCCCATGCAGTACCATTGTACCCAGCCTCTGATGGGATGCCTATTAACTCTGGCTGATGCTGGGTTAAACCTGGTGAGGGGAGGATGCAGAGACAGTCTCAGAGCTGGAGAAGTGGACAGGAGCATCCCACAGAGACTCTTCCCTGTATCTTTTTCTTCCAAAGGGGGAGCTGTGATGAAAGGGCCAGGGAGAAGGCCTGGGAGAAGCCAGGGCAGGCAGATTGCTGCACCCAGCCTCCCCACATGCCTCTACTGTGCAGATCACCAGCAGAAGACTCTGAAGCTGAAGAGCTTTTATTGCAGCTGGTCTGTTTGCAGCCTGCCGGAGACATACCATCAAAACAACACGTTTGCCAATGCTGAGCACACACCTGCACGCAGAAAGCTCCCTCCGACCGCAGTTTTGAGCATTCAGAGTTTCTTCCTGTTTCCCTGGAGGTGGATGCGAGGTTCTCACAGAGGCTCCTTTTACCACTCGCGTTTGCTTTGGGCACTCTTCTGGCCACTGACTTCATCTTGCTCGTTGGTGCATCTCCAACTTGCCAGCTCAGAGGTTTTTTACCCTGCTTTTGAAAGGTGACCCTGGTCTTGTGTTGTATGATCATATTCACATGATGGCAGCCCTCACTGCCTACAGGCAATGTTGCAGAGGGCTGTCCTAGCCAGCGATTTTGTCTCAATTTGAAGGCAAGCAGAGGACAACCAAACCACCGCATGCCTCAAACACTTTGCCTTTGTCTTGAAGGCAGGATGAAGACATTTGCCTTGTGAGCTGCAGAGGGCAGGAACAAGATCTTTATCTTTGTGCCAGGTCTTGTACAAATATCCCTGAAGGGGGACAGCACCAGATGATAGAGGAAAATAGGAGAGTACTCCTGGGTTAACAGATTTCTCCCAGCAGCAGGTATGTGCTGTAAAAGATATGCAAATGCCTGGCATGAAAAGCCAAAAACTTCCTCTGTAAGAGACAGAGCTGGACACAAAGGTGCAGGGGAAGGGGGAGAGGACAGGAGCACATGGGAAGGGTGATTCATTCTCAGCCTGCCCATGTTCTAGGACTGAGTCTTTGATCCAGCTGAGCTTCAGTGGGATGAAATGCCAGGGAAATTATGCAGGTAAGGACAATCCATCAGGAAGGGAATGGGTTCACACACACTGGGTGTGAAGCAAGCTTGTCCTTGTAATTTGAGGGAAGAGCTTAAATCAGGATTTGATTGCAGAGTTGATCTCTTCAGAAATGGAAGAAGGTTTGAGGCTTTTACAACTTTTGCAGTGAATTATCCTTTCCCAAAGGCAGCCATTGCCAGGCCACCCCAGCAGCCTCCTCAGATCAGTACCAGGAAAGATGACAGTCAGCAGACCTGGTGCACTGTTACCATAGGGATACTTCCTAGCTTCTGGACATTTGGAACTCGTAGATTCCTGTCCAGAATGGGTGTCTCTGTGTGTACACACCTGGATCAGCCAGAAATATTTTCCTTCAGTGAAAAGTTTAGCATCCTCCAGTCAAGTCCTGTGTAACAAAAAGCACAAACCTACCCTTGGATTATTTTAGCTGAGGAGATAGGGTTTCCTATCGAGGGCTTTCCTCCACTCCTGGCTTTATTGTCGGCTGTTCATCCCTCCTCTCTCAGCTGTCTTCCAGGCTGAAGAGGGTGCAGGAACACCCATTGCTTTCACCTTCTTTGTCACCCTTCTTCCCCAGTCCCCCATCCCTTCCTGTGACGAGGGGATCGTTCCCGCTGCCGCGCGCGCAGAACTTGGATACCCGCATCCCATGTCCCCACGGCCGAGCCGGCTGCACCCCCTGGTGGCGACCCTGAGTCCAGGCCTGGCTTTCCATGGAAAAGATGCAGATTCCTTCGTCGTCTCCCACCCATGAGGCTGGGGGGAGTTTTTCTCGGGACCCCACTGAGAGGGAGCTTCGGCACCGGGCCAGCATTTGCTGAAGGAAGAATGCGGAGCAGTGGGAGCCTCCAAGCGATCAGGGGAAGGGGAGCGCAGGGGCAGCTCTACCAGCTCACAACACCGCAGTGTGCACAGCGGCTATATTTATCCACACGGCCAGCAGCTATATTTATCTGGAATGCCACAGGAGCCGAGAGTCTGCAGGGTAATTTCCGTGCTGCGGAAGAACACGATCTGGATGCCCTTCTCACTGCAAACCTTCTCTGCCCCCTGCTCCAGGGAGCTTCACGACCATCTCAGGCCTTCTCTGCTCCTCCTTTCATCCCACTAGCTCTACCATGGTGATGCTGGGCTCATCTTCACACTGTCCCTCCCACACAGCCCTCTCAGGACTCCTTTTCCCACTGCCACTTGGAGTGGACACATCTTCATTTCTCTCTCCAAGGGAGACAGTTTCTCTCGCTGAAGGGAGTGAGCCATCCTCTGGCTGCATTATTCACCCAGCCTGCAGTCTCAGCCAGTTTGTGGGTTTCCCAACAAACACCTCAAAGTCACTGAGGGCCAGAAAACATGAACTCTTCCCCAAAAGGGCAGGAGCAGGGCACCCCTCTGCTTCCAGCCTTCAGCCATGTTCCAAGAAGGAACACGGTGCTTAGCCAACATGCATAGCTGACAAAGGACAAGCCAAGGTGAGTAGACAAAGCCATGTGAAGTTCCAAAACAAAATCATCTTTTCTGTTTGGTTTTGTTTAAAGAAGAGCTCATGATTTTTTAATGCCGGAGTTTGGCAGGACTGACCACATCCTCAGCATTAGCAGAGCTTCTTGTCTCACACAGCATCCTTACCCACTGCCATGATGCAGCTGTAGTCCCTGAGCTGGCTGGCTCAGCTGGGACAGCTCCCCTGGTCTTTGGGTATTTGCCCATCACCCTTAAAACACAACCCTCCGTGTGTAAGAAAGACCCTTACAGCCCCCTTCTCACATAGAGGATGCCTGGGGGGAACTTACCGAAGGTGAAAAGCGAAATACCCTGTACTTGGGACCCTGCGCCCTAGGCAGGCAGCACTGCCCTGCTGCCCGGGAGGGACAAGGTCCGCGAGCCGCACCCGGACCTCCAAACGCCCAGTCCCTCCCAGCGCGCACCCGGCTGTAGCAGCAGCTTATGAGCCGCAAACGAGACTCCGCCCGCCGCAGGGGGAGGCGGGTGCGCAGCCATAGCGCTCCCGCTGCCGTTGGGGGAAAGACTTGCCCCGTACCGGGCCGACACGAGCGCTCTCTTCCCTGCTGGCCCGGCCTCCCCAGCCCCGCGGCGCGGCACGGCACGGCACGGCACGGCACGGCACGATGGGATCCCGCTTGTCCGTGGACGACTCCGTGCGGGTGGTGGTGGTCGGGGGCGGGTTCGGCGGCACGGCGGCCGCCAGCCTGCTCAAGGCCTGGGCCGTCCCCTTCGTGCTGGTGGACGTGAGAGATGCTTTCCATCACAACGTGGCTGCCCTCCGTGCCGCCGTGGAGAGCGGTAAGGGCTCAGCTC
This sequence comes from Agapornis roseicollis, assembly GCA_002631895.1. Classification (NCBI taxonomy): domain Eukaryota; kingdom Metazoa; phylum Chordata; class Aves; order Psittaciformes; family Psittacidae; genus Agapornis; species Agapornis roseicollis. Next base: position 202,508 of record NDXB01020900.1, on the reverse strand, counting down.
ATCCCCACGACCTTTCCCCTCCGAGGGTCCCGGTGGGGCATTGCTCTTACCCCACCAGAAATTGCAGCAGCTTGGGGGAACTCTGGGAGTAAGAACAGTGTTCTGCCACCCCATTGATGGTGGAAGAGTTGATGTTTTCTGTCTGGAAAACAAATACTTGGCTCTGAGACAACCCATGGACCATCTGTCTCAAACTAATTGCATGTCTGCTGGGAAACCTGAGCAAAAAACTATTCAGACTGTCCCTGTTTATTATTTCAAGGGTTTAGAAGATGACTAAGCTAAAACCAAGCAGCAGTTGGAAGAGGTGAATGAACGCCTCTCTGTGTCTGGCCCTGGATGATAAAACTCTGCGTGAGCTGCTCAGACTTGTCTGGGGTCACACTTGGGAGGCTGTGCTAACACCATTACTCCAGTCGCTGGGGATTTAGGAGAAAATCTCATGTTCAAGGCTGGGAACAAGCATCAAAGGTTCTTAAAAGCTTGCTCTGGGGGGCAGATAACATGACAAAAAGCCACTGACATCCTGCCTGAAACGCCCCAGACCAGGCAATCCGGTACAGGAAATTCCGTATGGGGAGCAGAAACAAAGCAATCTAGCCAAGGGTGTCATGGGGCCTCTGAGGAGCTGATCTTGTCAAAACCAAGGCAGAGACCCTAAAGCTCATTGTAGGGCAGAGATAACGCAGGGCAGAAGCCTAGCCTGTGGTCCCAGGTGCATACAATGCTTTTGTCTCGGCAAGGATGACATGAGGGGAGAAGGGAAGAGGAGTCTGTTAGCCTCCACAGAGGGAGATCTCTTGTTCTCTCTTCTTACCACAGGATTTGCCAAGAAGACTTTTATCTCCTACTCTGTCACCTTTGGGGACAGCTTCCGACAAGGCAAAGTTGTTGGTATAGACCCAGAGAGGCAGCAAGTCTTGCTCAGTGACGGTGAGGTGCGTGGTGTAATAACTTGCAGTGAGTAACTTGGCTGTGTTATAGGATTACCTGCTGATGCGGTGAGTCAGTCTTCAGGAGGCTGTGTTGTGAACCTCCCCTCCTTAGGGCTTTTCTTCAGCCGTGTCATGGCTGTGAGACTGCAGTACTCCAAATCTAGGCTATGTTGGCTTCGACTGGTGATGTCTGTTTGGAGAAGTGACTTGGAATTTAGGTTTCAGACTGCTGTCCGTGGCTGGAGTCCTCAAGAGAGAGAGAAATGAGCAGGATCACAAGGCACCTATGGAAGATGTGCCTCTGAGCAGGAGGAGGAGTGTAACCCTCATCTGCCAGAGGAATGTGTGTGCTTGTGCAGGACAGAATTGTGCTCTGGTAAAAACAAACTGGATTCTTGCCCCTGAGTTGGATGAGAGCTGGGAATGCTATCCAGTTGTGGTAAACATGCCGTATCTCCTGCAGTGCAGGCCAGCCGAGCCCATGAACCCTGGACCGATCCAGTTACCGCAGGGTTCCTGTTCTGATGTAACCTACAGCTTGGCTGAAATACCTGACCGCAAACAAGCCACAATCCAAGCCCTCGGGGAAAGCACTGATTGCTTTCCTCTAGGTTTCTCCCACCTGTGGACAAATATGCAAATACTCATGCTTAATACTGGCCCTGTAACTCCAGGAGGTAGAGAAGAATAAAACCAATGACCTGTTTCTATGGAGGGCTTCCCTAGAGAGAAGCAGACCCTCAGCAATCTCCTCTAAAACCAAGAGGCAGTGTTGGGAAAGACTGTAGCATTTAATTACCCTGAAGAGCTTGGCAAGAGACCATCCTACCCACAGGTACTGAATGGCACCATCTCTCCTAACCATGCTTAAGTGGCCTAGAGCTGTGTTGGGATGTGGTTGTACAGCAAGTAAATCACCCCATGTAGTGTTCAGATGAGCTTTTACTCTTAGGGCTGGATTTAGAGCTCAGCAGTTAACCCTAGAGCTCAGATCCTTATCTAACTGCAGGAAGAAACAAGGGCAGCAGCTATGCTAACTTTTCAGCCACAGTACTTTATCTCTGTATAGAAGAGGATGAAGGAGAGAGGTTAGGTCTCTGGAGCCAGCTGTGATGGTAACTTCAGTGTCCAGCACGAGTGTCAGATCATTTCCTGTAAACTTAGGGTAATGTCTTTAAAGGTCTCAGCTTACCTGAAGAATGGTGCTTGGATCAGGTCACTTTCTAACACTGGCAGGTGCTTTCCTAGTTATCAGCAAGGGCTGGAGGAGAGTAAATAGTATGTAGGAGGCAACAACTGTGTTCTATGCTCTGTTTTTATGAAGTCTTAACATCCTCTTCCATCTTCTGCCCTCCCAGGAGCTTCAATACTCCCATCTCATTCTAGCAACAGGCAGTGATGGGCCATTCCCTGGGAAGTTCAACAAAGTCATTGATATGGAAAGTGCCATCCAGACCTATGAAGACATGGTTAAGGAGGTGAGGAATCAACTTATAGGAAGTGTTGCCTGCCCTTGTTCAGCTTCCCTGTCCTGGACAACCACCATGGGTATCTGGAGCCATTATGTGTCCAAGGACAAGAGACTGCAGTACCTGCAGGGAGAGGCCAGGACAAGGGGCTCGTCTGGTATTCTTTGTGCCCAGGGGAAGATGAACTGTCTGCACGGGGGAAACCTGAATTGCTCAACAGTGTTACAGTGTACGCAGAAAGAGTGCTTGGGGTTCTTATTGTTTGTTTCCTCTTAATGAACTAGGTGGTTTATTGCTGTTGGGCCAGCGCTGTATCTCAGGTGGTCTATCCACAGACTAGCTGAAGGTATCTGACTTCCTGTTCTTTTATAACACAAGTTTCCTCTTTACTTCCAGATTGAGAAATCTGAGCGCATCCTGGTAGTGGGAGGTGGTGCTGCTGGAGTAGAGATGGCTGCAGAGATCAAAACAGATTACCCAGACAAAGAGGTAGTAGTGTATTAGTGATGATTAACTTCATCCTGGTTTCAAAGACTGTTGTGTAATGGTCCTGCTGAGGTACCCGAGACCACTGCAAATCAGGAGTTTCCATGCAATGGCAGCCTTCAGCCCTACTGCCTACTCTTCTGACAGCACCCTACATAGCCTGCCACCACAGTTACTGGGACTAGATGCCTTTCACCAGCTCACTCTCCTTAGGCATAAAGCAGGGTGAAAGAAAGCTTAGCTGTATCTGCTCCCCACTTTGTACCCCATGTTCCATCTTTGTGTCCACCTGTTTGCTGTTTTGTCCCCAACAGGTCACTCTCATTCACTCAAAAATTGCACTAGCTGATGTGGAGCTGTTAGCTAGCGTCCGTCAGGAGGTGAAATTGATTCTTCTCAGAAAAGGAGTGCACCTATTATTAAGTACGTACTTAGACTTTGAAGATTATAAGCTGCTATTCTTTAGCCAGAGCACCTCCTTCTGATGTCTTCTGACCTTTTTGACTAAGCGTGGCCCTCCTGAATTCCTGTTTTGCCAGTATCTCTGGGTTAGCTGGCAACAGCAACCTAGTAAAGGTTTGTGACCGAGGGCTCTCTGTTGCAACAGGTGAAAGGGTCAGCAATGTGGAAGATCTCACAACAAACCAGTTCCAGAAGGACATGGTAGTAAGGACAGAAAAGGGCACTGAGGTGGTTACTGACATGGTGGTTATGTGCACGGGTATAAAGATTAACTCTTCAGCATATGCTGCTGCATTTGGTAAGTGAAAAAAACACCAGGTGGGGAAAAGCAACACAGTTCTTCAATGTCTTGTAGTTGAGTACTGTGCAGTTAGCAATCAACCATATACAACTTGCAGTGGTTATCCCATGATACAGCAAATGCTCCAACATCACATTAAATACTTGACTGTGAAATGTGACCATCAGAAACTTATAGTTCCCTGCTTTGAGTTAATGACGTTTGATAACATCATCAGCTTTTTGGGGTCTTGGGCCACAAGCAACACAAAGCTCCTTCTTAAAATTTGCTGTTTGGCAAAACAGGGGACAAAATGGCAAGTAACGGTGCTTTGAAAGTCAACAAGCACCTCCAGGTGGAAGGCTATGAGAACATCTATGCCATTGGGGACTGTGCAGATCTGAACGAACCAAAGATGGCTTACCATGCTGGGCTCCATGCCAACATCGCAGTGACAAACATCACCAACAGCCTGACACATAAGCCTCTTAAAACCTACAAACCAGGTAAGATTATCTCCTAGCACCTGCCTTAGATCTAGGGCTGTTTTTATGCAGGGAACAGCTATTTAACATGTACACATCAGAACTTGCATGTGACACTGATCAGAGGTGAAGGAACTCATAACTGGAGTTGACTATATAAGCTTAAATCTCAGGCTTCATCTTAGTTCTTGCCAAAGACACTGTAGATGTTAATTACCTGTGTCAGTCTACAGATACAAGTCCTTTCTTCACTGTCTTCCTGATAAATCTACTGGTGGGTGTCTGCTATTCATCAAATTCACTTCCTTTTCTTTAAATTGCTTACTGTTCAGTTGAATCCTAGGAACAAGGAGATGACTTTACTTTCTCCTCCTTCCTCCCCTTAAAACTATACAGCAAACAAACTGAACAATACAGCTAGGTAATGGGTTTCATTAATAAGCAACTGCTGTAAATACTTACCGTAACTAGGTTGAAAGCTGTTCCACATGGGTATCTGGACAGCAGTTTGGTTTTTAAAGGCTGCTCTGCCTGTTTAAATTTCTTTCTACTTACATTTTGTTGTCTATGTCTTGGACTTCCTCTTTGGAGGAAAAAATCATTCTCCTGATGCATGTACAAATACAGCCCAGTCCTTCAGCAGTTCCATTACTGCGGTAGTGCAGATTGTAGAAAGGGGAGAGTTGTAAGTAGTTCTCCTCTGGCCTCTTCCCTTGTCATGCAGCACGAATCCTATGCTTAGCAGTAAGTCTGGGTAAGAAGGGAGGGTCTGGATGGCATGAAACACCTACATGCAATAGGGCTTGCTACTTAGGTTTGAAGCTGCTTAACTTAAACCTCTACATCTTCTTTCCAGGGTCACTAACATTCCTGCTTTCAATGGGCAGGAATGATGGTGTAGGCCAGGTGAATGGTTACTACGTGGGACATCTGTTAGTGACCATTGCTAAGAGCCGGGACCTGTTTGTCTCCAAGAGCTGGAAGACAATGGGACAGACAATGCCCTCTTAAGACATGACCAGTTACAAACCAGTAAGGAATACAGCAAGGAGAGTGAGGGTGCACTTTTACTGATTGGACAGACTGATACTCTCTCCTCCACCACCACTAAAAGACACCCACTAGCATACTGCATTAAATGGGTGCCCTGCCTTGCTGTAAAGGTTAAGAAGGCACTTTGCGAATGAAGTATACAGAAGTTCACATGATAAAAACCAGGGAACAAATGTTTCTTTTACTTCTCTGCTGAGACAGCTTTGAGCAAGAAATGTGGTTTACCTGGATTTGTAACAATAAACATTGTGGTTTTCAAAATCAGTGGTTTGTTTGTTATGTGGTTTTCCCCTAGCTTTCTCTACTCTTGCTCTTCTAAAAAGCACCTGCCTCTTACAGATCTGGAATCTGCTCTGCAGCATGCAGGACACATGGCATGCAGCTCTGCCTAGGAAAGCCTGCCTAAAGCCTTGAAAGCATTATGGTAATCCTAGAACTCAGCAGAGTATAATGCAGCTTTGTGTTAACAACTCCATGGCAGCTATAATGATTGTGCTTACAGGACTATACTTCAGCAAAATAAGCTGGTTAGTTGTGTGCAAAGTGTGATACAGCAAGCACTCTGTTACAGATGCTGTTGCCTTTTTTTGTTTTTAAAGGTGAACAATTCCCAGAGCAGAAGTAGATTTTATAACAATAACCACACTTGACACGTTTTTCTTTTTTTCTTATAAAACAAACAAAATCACCATGAAATACTCTCAGTAATTACAGAGATTATTGTGAGTCAAAAGCAAAACAGAAGCTCCTCATGCATCACTTCCAGATCCTCTTCCCCTCTCTGTGGGCTGGAAGCAGAAGTTTACCATCTACCCTCAAGGGAGGGAAAAAAGGAGCAGAACATTTTTAAGAGCTTTCTTTAAAGTGTGTGTGTGAAAAAATCATCACTACAAATCTAAAATGAAGTTACTCTTTAAAAACTTCTAGACTAAAATAACAAAGGACACTAAAAGTCCTGAAAAGAGATGGTAACTCAATTGCTTAAGGTGATATAAATGGCTAGAGGATGCTGATAGCATGAAGAAATTGGACTAAGCCCCTCTCATCTCTAATCACAGCTCTTCATCAAGTCACAACACATCACACTACTACCACTCCCCCTCCTCACCACATTGAAAAAATAAAACCCACCTCTAATGCTTTTAATGCTACTCAAGTTTGTTGAAAAATAAAGTTTCATTTGGCTGTCATTGCTACTTTGTGTCTAGCTTGGCCATTTCTTGCACATAGATGCCAATACTTTCACTGTCGAAGAGCAGAAAGTAAATGTTCTTCAAGGAGGAAGAGCTGGTGCCGTCAAAATGGGTGGAAATAGCTCTTAGAGTCACCTGGGCTGCCGTCTGTTTTGGAAAGCAGTTTCTATGTGGTAGGGGAAGAAAACAGAACAAGTGAGTGTCAATCACCTGTGCAGGCATTGTGCACACGTGATGCTGAAAGGAACAAGCCATAGCTGTACCAACTACAGGCAGATAGGCCCATTTGCAGTTTTGCTGTGTGTAAATCCTAGAAGAAAGCCCAAGGTTTTGATAGCAGTATTCATCTGCTGCTGTATTAGTGTCCTTGCTGGCATAGTTACTCTCTTCTTTTGCTTCTACTTTCTATAACAACACAAAGTTTTTTAGTGCCCTCACTTAGAATTAAACTTTTCCATGTTGTCTGGGCAGGGATGCCCAGGGATAATTAATTTTTAACCAAGGGATGATTATTTTTTAGTTGGAAATTGAAAAATAGAAATACATCTACTACTGAGCTGACTTCCTCATGCTGTCATTAAAAACACTTTGTTTGAGACTTCAGTGAAAATAGTTGAAATATAACCCCAAGCCAAATTAAGGCCAAGTCTTTAATTCATTCATTTTGATGGCAATAATCTCTAACCTACAATTTGAAAACCTAGAAGCTACCAGTCTCTACAGTAAGTGGACTTTTCAACTGTGTTGACATCTCTTGGGCCACCTGGCTCACATCCTTGAGATTCGAATTTCTTGGCAGCAGCATTTTTTCCATCTTAATAATTCTTATACTACTTTTTCAAGTTGTCCTGGGTACAGTGGTGGTACAGTAGTGATCATTACCAGTGACAGTAGTGGTCATTTTTCTCCTTAGTAGCTGATGAACCCAGGACACAAGTAACAAAACCATTCAGTTCCTTCGTCCTCATCTCCACACAAGGAAACTGTACTATAGTGTGTTGCAAAGAGCACAGTTACTATGTGCTTTGCAATAGAATCAGCTAGGTTGGGAAAGACCTTTAAGATCAGATACAACCATTACCCCATGACTGCCAAGTACACCACTAAACCATGTCACTGAGGGCCTCATCCACTCATCCATTCCAGTTTGTGAACCCTTCCAGGGGCAGTGATTCTACCATTGCCCTGTTCTGCAGCCTGTTCCAATGCCTGATCAACCTCTCTGTGAAGAAATTGTTCCTAATATACAATCTAAACCTCCCCTGGTGCAGCTTGGGGCTGTTACCTCTTGTCCTACTGCTTGTTACTTGGGAGAAGAGATTGCAACTCCTTTCAGGTAGTTATAAAGAGTGATAAAGCCACCCCCTGAGCCTTCTCTTCTCCAGACTAAACACCCCAGTTCCCTGAGCTGTTCCTCCTAAGACTTGTTCTCCAGGCCTTTCACCAGCTTTGTTGCCCTTCTCTGGCCCCGCTCCAGCACCTCAAATGTCTTTCTCATAGTGAGGAGCCCAGAACTAACAGAATTGGAGGTGCAGCCTCACTAGTGCCGAGCCCAGGAGGATGACCACTGCCCTGGCCCTTCTGGCCACCCTCTTGCTGATACAGGCCAGAATGCTGTTGACCTTCCTGGCTGCCTGGGCACAAGCTGGCTCATTTTCAGCTGTCAATCAGCACCTCCAGGTCCTTTTCTGTAGATCAGCTTTCCAGCCACTCTGCCCCAAGCCTGTAGCATTCCATGAGATTCTTGTGGCCTAAGTGCAGGATCCATCACTTTGACTTGTTGAACCTCAAACCACTGGCCACAACCCATCAATCCAGCCTGTCCAGATCTCCCTGTAGAGCCTTCCTACCCTCCGGCAGATCAGCACTCCTACCCAACTTGATGCCATCTGCAAATTTACTGAGGGTACACTCAATCTGCTCATGCAGATCAACAACGAAGATATTAAACAATACTGGCTTTAACACCTCAATGAGGTGAGGGACACCACTGGTGACTGGTCGCCAACTAGATGTGACACCATTTACCACCACTCTTTGGGCTCGGCCAGCCAGCCAGTTTTTAACCCCTCTATCCAGGGCATGAGCAGCCAGTTTCTGCAGGAGAATGCTGTGGGAGACAGTGTCAAACGCTTTAGTGAAGTCCGAATAGACAATGCCCACAGCCTTTCCCTTATCAACCAGGTGGGTCACTTTATCACAGAAGGAGATCAAGTTGGTCAAGCAGGACCTGCCCTTCATTAACCCGTTATGATCCCACTTACGATCATCTGCTCCATGACCTTCCCCAGCACTGAGATCAGGCTGACAGGCCTGTAGTTTCCAGGGCCCACCCTTCCTGCCCTTTTTATAGAGAGGCATATCTCTTTACATAAAGTTCTGACTGCTATAATACTGGACAGAATTTCAAGAACTGTTCTACAGTTTGGACTTGATGCTCACCTAATGAAATAATCTGCCTTACCATATGCTCACACTTAGGAAGGTCTCCACATTGTTCTACCTGTCTAACACTAAGCAGATTTATTGAGTTAGGAAGCATCACTTCCTGAAGTGATCCACGTGTGTGTCTGCCGCTGACATCTGGAGAGGACACACTCCTGCATCACTTGCTGGAGTTTCTCTGCTGCAGTTTCTCTGCTGCCTGACAACGCTTGTAATAGTTTTGCTGATTCTGTACAACACTGAAGAGTGTCAATGCAGTGCTTGCTACATGAGTATGTAGGAAGCCACATACCTTGAAGGGCCTGGGTAAGACTTTACTGGGACATACTGAATTGTTTGAAGGTGAGTTAAGACACAGCTGAGGTTTCAGACAGGTCTTTGGGCATAACTCTGCTGGCTGTTCTTGAGTTTAATGTCTCCTATTTAGATTCTACTGCATGATAATGCTCCAGATAAAGTTAGATCCATGCCCAAAAAAACTGGCCAGCACAACCTAGCCCGTTTCCTTCTTCTTAGGCAGGATTACACATAACTTTTCTGATCCTGAAAAAAGTTTGTCTAACCTATCCTTGAAGATCTTCAGTGATGGCTCTGCATCAGAATATACAGATAAGCCATCCCAGTGCCAAACAATCCTTACATTTAAAAAATTATGGCATTGCTTTAAGTAGCATCCAGAGCAGCCTTTGCAGTGTTTTTCATCACTGTCATGTGCTTTTGGTATTTTTTTTCTTTTCTAAGGTTAGTACCACTGACTTCCAACTCATTTTTATGCTACTGATTTTGGGTACTTATCATACTTGTGTGTGTATATAGAGAGATATATAGATATTAAAAACTATCCAAAAAAGAGCTTGTAAGCTAGTCAACAATAACTGCCTTATCCATATTCAGTGTAATCCAAGTGAGTACTAGCAAACATATTTTCCTGTTTTTAGTCTCTGGACAGCATCTGCACCAACCCAGCTGGTATGCCTTTCTGGCAGCAAGCTATCAAAAAGGACTTTTGGAAAATGTTTTTCAGTTAATTTATATCTGCTTGACAGCACAAGTCATTTCATCTAAACTGCATTTCTCTACTTTTTACTGACAAGATCATAAAGGTGAAAACTCCTGGCAAAAATCGAGTATTCCAACAAAGCCAGCATTTTGTGATTCTGATTCCTTGTGCAGATGTGTAGGTGAAATAACATGACAGCAAAACCATTAAATATTATTTGAAAAACTGCCTTTTTTTCAGACAACTTTAAGGTTCTTTGATAAATCACTTGATAAAGTGTAAACCAGCAGCACCTGGTAAGACTTAATCTATTTTCAGTTAGCAGGAGTAACTGTAAGAGCAACAGAGAGTGAAATAGAACTAAGCAGCAGAAGGATCTGTGCTACGACTAATGGTCCAAGACTGGATTATTCTTAGATATTGCTCATAGGAGACATGAGATCCATACAGACTATTTCTAGCGGCATTTAAAACTATAGTTCAGTTTTGAAAGCTGAACTTTATTATTAAAGAGCTGTAAAATCATTTATCACATTTTGCTTTGAGAACATTATAAAAAAGATATGTGTATGAAGGAAGAAAAAAAACATTAAAAGTTGCACTGCCCCTCTATTTATTCTTTTATCCTGATCCATAAAAATATTAGTATGACTTGTAAAATATCTCTGTAAAAATAGCATTTTCACCTTCTGTGTATTCAGTGATATGTGGCAATTTCACTGGTCAAAATGCAGGTTTACTTTCATTTTATTCATTACAGGGCCAACACAACTGCACTATATTACATGCTCTACTCTTTGGGCATTACTAACAAAATCAGTAGTTACATTTCAAATTAAATGTGTGTGAACTACAATATGAAATTACAAATTCTGCAGCTAGAAGGGCTTGTGTAGTTTTCTTGTGATGAGAGACCAAGCAAGATTAACAAAGTGTCAGCTTTAAATAAATAAATGCTTTGGATTTCTTAGTGAAGCACATTTTATTTGCTAGTTACTGAGAAAGAAATGTGTTATTTCATAGCTGGTTTCATAGTTCACTTTTTAAAGCAGAACTATATTTGAGAAACATTTTCTCAAAGAGAAGATTTTCTTTGTAAAGAAAATATCTTGTGTGACTAGTCTGTTTAATATATATCTTTAGGATGACTTAAGTGAACAGCCCACATTTACCTAGCACAGACTGCATCACTGTTACTTGCCTTCAGTATTACGCTGATATAAGCTTACTAATACAAATGTAGTTTTAGTAAGATTCCCCACAGCAAAATGAAGGCACATAAAAACAGAGGTGGTGCAGGCCCATAGTAGAAGAACGAAAATTACTGCCCAACAATAGAAAACATAGCAAGTCCACCCAGCTCTCCTGTATGTTAGCTAATTTCTATAACGGCTTTCTGGTCATTCCTTGCAAACATTGCACTTCAAGCTCCTCTAATCTGGAGAAGCGTAGTGTCAGACAGAAACCTGCAACAGCCCTCTCTGGAGGCCACAGATCAGAGGGTACCTCTTCATCACAGCAGCAGCTCTGACAGTGAATTATACCATTGCTACCTGATACAGAATCCTCCTAATGCAGAAAGAGTCATACCTGCCACTGGGAAACGGGGGGAAAGCCACAGACTTCAACTTCTTGTCTTCTGCGGCTGTTAAGCAGTTCTTCACAGTCTCTTCAAGCTGCTCTTCACACTTGTCTGAGCCCCACTGTGGGATGTGACAGTGGATGACAAACTTTGCTGCTAGGCCGCTAGACTGAGTAAGTGCAGCTAACACAAATGAAAATATAACATTTAGTTTTGAATAGAAACCACCCTGCAATGACCTCTCAATCCAACGTACTTTCCTAATTACATCACTTCTCCAAAGAAATACATGAGCAATTAACATATGCCACAATGGCTCACTTGTAATCATGATGTGACTGTCTCATCACTACTTTTGTGATCACTTATTTCTTTGGAGACCAAAGAACACAGGGTTCACAGTTAATAATATTTTTTAGCTTTCTCATTAAGCATGACCTCTGGATTTATTTTATTCAATGTATCAAAACCTTGCACTGAACACAGTAACACTGATCCTCCAGCAGGCATTTCTGCAGTGCTGTCGCAGCCTCATCTGAATGCTTTCCTGCATCAACGATACAGCTCCAGTGTCAGGAAGTAATACTCAGACCCACTTCACAGTTGGGTAATTTCAGACAACAACATAAAAAATCAAAGATGTTTGCTGAAAGCCTCCATGAGTTTTGACCAATTAGAAAGCTAGATTAATTTTTCAGGAAGCCTAGTATCTGTTTGGTTTTTTTGCAATTGTGACCATTAGCACTTCTGGAAATGTAGGTCTTGGGAATCCCAGGTTAAACACCCCAAAATTAGCTGCATAATTAAAGCCTAATGATGAAAAACTTGGATTTATTCACTTGTCCACCATCACATAGGAATTCTGTGGCAGGCACACAGGAATTCTGTCTAATGCTTCACTGTGCTACTGAAATTTCAACCAAAGAGAAATGTCAGGCCTTTACCAATAGGAAGCAAACTGACTGAAAACAACACTGGTATTCTGTGAGCAGCACTTGAATTCAAGCCCACTGACTGGAGCTCAAGTGTTTGCAGCAGACCTGGAGTGATTAACAATCATTTATTATCACTTGCCCCAGGAAACAGAAGAGGTAATTTCAAATACAGCAACAAAATGCAGTGCTTGAGAGAGTACATTTTCCTATCTATTAAACTAAGATCATGTTCCTTCCTGGGACTGCCTTAATAGCATAACAGGAATCTATTACCCAGTTAGGTAGTGATTTTGACAGAGAAAAATAGTTTGATGTTGAATGCAAAAGTGAAACAAAACATCTTGTACAAAAATTTCCCTGTCATTTCAGACTATAAAACTAGGCTACTCACTTAGGAAAATTCCAAAACTACACTATTTAAAGCATTTAGTTTCTTGAGCATTGAGATACCAAGCCAAATAAGGCACTAGAAGATATACTGTAACTTCTTTCTACCTGCCTTCCAGCCACCTTCAACACCTTTATTTTGGTTTAATTGCTTTAATTTGTCCACAAAGGAAGGAGGGAGGTGCATGATCTCAAGCCCAAATGATGCACTGCTACTGATGTGTTAAATATTTGAAGGGAGCTCTTTGGTAATTTGTATTTCTGTAATGTAGCTGTAGTGCCTGGGAGAAGTGCTGCAATTGCTCTTCCAAAACCCATGCCAGCTTTAAAGATCGTATCACATCTTTATTTGTTTTCAAAGTTAGGTAATTATTTGCATTATAATCATATATGCATAAAGCAAAGTAATTTATAAACTACCGCTGTTCTTATACCTTGTATGTTAGACTGAGAGCCATTTCTGATTGTCACTACAAAATGCAGCATTAACAGGACAGGAAAGATGGCATATAGGTGGTAGCACCCGTTTTCCTTAAATTTTGGACTCCCACAGACAGAAACTGCCTAAGATAAAATAATCAATCTGCTGTAACTTATGGTAGCACCTAGAAGCCCAAAGACAGAATCTGCACAGGACACAGGAATCCAACCCTCTCCTCCCCCCAGACAAGCTGCCCTATCAGCAAGACCTTCAACACAGAAACATTTACATCACATAAGCAAAAGCACATATATAATCAAGGACAGGTCAGAACGTCCAGACAAAAGAACATACGAAATAAGCTGTTTCCAAAAGAGAGAGTACTGTCTTTTTTACCTTCAGCAACTTCCAAAGGTCCTTGAGATTTGCGCAGCTCTTTCACTGTTTCTAAAAACTCCTTCCCTCCAGCCTTTTCCAGTGCCTTGCCTGCAAGGACACAGAGCAAAAGGCCGTGGCTTCAAAGTATCAAAGTGAAAAAAACAACTCCATTTAAAAGAACACTGCAGGCACATTATCCTGTTTCCCTCTATCAGCAGCAGCTGTTACTTATACTTACCGCTCTGTCCAGCCGTAGCTGAAGTTTACTTTTTACTGGTTTTGAAAAACCCTGTATGTTATTACTGGAAATCACTTTAATATAATTATCTGTAAGAACACTATCTTACCCTGACTTACAGCTAAAGCAGTGAAGAAGGGGTTTTTCAGGACTCACATTTCCAGCCTCCAAAATCAACTCAATATACACACCCTACTACTTTCTGAAATAAACACAACTGGGATGCCATGGAATGTCTTGATGACTGACTGTATGAAACACTGTTCCAAAAGCCTGCTACTAGATTCTGTGCCTCTCTCTGCAATTCACTGAATATCCTTTTTACTCCCTGTTGCTTCAATTTCCATATTTGTACACCAACAGTAATAGTATTTTATTATTTCACATGAGCAGTATAAGGTTTTGTGCATAAGTATTTCTAAAGTATGTAAAATCCTACAATTAAATGCATAATTAGAAGTGTTATGAGTATTCAATTTTTGACATGGAATTTTCAGAGGCAAATGTAAAAATAATCCAATAAAGACCACAATAATTATTATTTACACCTTTGCTGCTCATGTGCTTCAACAAATTATGTGTGTTTTGATTGCTGTAAGGCATCATTAAAAATAGATAAATTAGTGATTAGCCTGTTATACCTAGTCAGATCCAGCCTGATTTTCAGAAGTGTTGTAAGTGATATTTTATGGCCTGTGGAAGACTCAGATGAAACGGGATGGGATCTCAGCAGGCAGCTAGTACACCAGCTACTGTTCCAACTCTAGATCTGTTTTTTCTGCTTGTAGCAAAGCCTCACCTATTTCCTCCTTGAGGTCTATTTCAGCAGTTGTAGGGTGAACAATGCCTTCTACTTTCATGGAGCCAATATGGCTGATGTCACTCTGTGTCAAAGAAAGCTGTAAAATAATACAGGGGAGTAAAAACCAAAAGTAATGTTAGTGTGAAATCATTTTCATACAAAAACACTAAAATGAAAGAAGGCTGGATTCAGTCTTTCAGAGTTCAGTAGTTTTACTGTGGTCAGTACGTGTGATTCTGATTTTTAGCCATTAATTAATTAATTTTTAGACCACTTAGAGTATTTGGCAATATGCCCACATGAGGAGCATAGGAGGGCATCCAGAGGAAGTGACTGCGAGAAAGATTCATGCTCTAGCATCACACTTTGAAAAGAAAAGGGGAACTCTGGAAATGCTTTTGCTTCAAGAAAAAAATAGTAATATTAAAAATCTTTTCTCCTGTCAAAACATCTGCCCTCAGTAAGCTACTGGTGGGGAATCAGCAGAAGGGCTGACCACTGTCCTGATCTATAATGGTTTTGCAACCCAAGTAATTGATTACCCTTTCAGTTCCTGGCATAAATAAGGAACACTTTACCCACCCAAGCATGTAGATATAGCAACTGATAAAAGTAATGAATAAGACTTTACAGCTGCTAAACATGTGCCCAGCACACCTCACTTCTTTCAAGGTACACTACAGTATTTAAATCCTAACCAGAACAATAAGCACTGCTCATTTCAGAGAAGAAAGTACACAGATTTTAGAGGAACTTAGGACAGAACTGAACAGAAGAGATCCAAGTTTTGTCTACCTGGCCAGGTAACTACTTCTAGCAATCTTCTGGATTTAGTATGTGTCTGGCACATTCTAGACCACTGCTTCAGCAAAAGAAGAGTTCAGTCCACCTGATCCCATAAGCTCCGCTTCATACAACAGGGTAGACATCAGTAAAGGGGGCTTACAGAAGCAGTTTCCAGAAAAATAGTTTTGCCATATGACCTTACTATTGGAAATAATAATGACTATACCTCCATAGTTAAATCTGTAAGAAAAGCTCCAGTTTCATTCAGAGGGTCCAAAAACTAAAGAAGGCAAAAATCCCTCTTTTTCTTGGTGAGAACAGAGGAAAACCAAACAAAACAAAGGGACATACAGTAGGCTGGACACCAACGACATGCAGGCATTTTGGTGGGGCAGTTTTGTAATTTTGACTAAGTAAGGTGTCCCTGTCTGTGCTGAGATGGAGAAGTAGGCATGCCCTGCAGCTCTGGTGAGGCTCTCAATTGAACATGAATTCGAGAGAGTAGCACCCCACAGCCCACCTTCAGATGGAGCTCCCAGGCTTCTGGCACAAACCAACATGTGGAAGTTCTGGGTGATCCTGGGACCTGGCACAGAAATACTCTTTTATAGATAATAAAATTTGGACCACTAAGGGAGAATGTAGAGGTTTTGTACTGGTGTTACATCAAAACCATACTTCCATTTATGCTAGGCTCCACTGCTATGATCCAAAGCTGTTGTAACTTTGTATTACCTTTTGTCCTGGCACAAGACTCTTGGAGGACAAGATAGTGAAGCCATCCCCAGGTCCATCTTCAGATGTTGAATTTGAAGCTCCTTCTTTTTCATTGTCCTTTTGTTTGTTCTATTTGAAGGAATTAAAAAACAAGAACTCTCAAAGAGAAAAATAATAAAAATCAACATTTTACCATTATTCAGAAATTGATAGATTTTATCAGTTACTATACATCTCATCTTTTTGGATCAATATATTATTTATAGCCTTTTAATCCCCAAACACTATGTAACAACAGGTCTTTTCTGTTTATATAATGCTAAAACATCAGAGGCTCATCTGAGGCATTACATATGTTTGTAGTCACATTAAGAGTCAATGCATCCACATCCACCTGCAGTTCTATTAACAATTAAGGTTTTATTTATGGGTGGAGGTGTGCTGGTTTATTTTTGCTGCTAACAGAGCAGAGCTTGTATTAAATCAAATTTAGTAATTTAGGAACCCACTGAAATGGTCCAATCTGAAGGGAAAAAAACCCAACTTCATGATCTAAAAACTCCCGTAAGTTTCAGCTAACAAATCATAGATCTGAATCCATATTGACAGGAGCAAGCCATCATACCTACATACAAGCATGACAAGAATGACAAAACAAAGTAACTAGTAACTGAACTTTGAATGCAAAATCCCATTTGTGGGACATACCCCTTCATGCAGGCTAGCTCCAGGAGTAGCAAATCTGCTTCCACTAGGACTGCAGAAACATCACACATCTCTCAGTATTTGCTTTAAGATATGTTAGGAAGCTAACTCTTCTTAATAAGTTCCCAATAGTGCATGTGCACAATTCAAAGTAAGGTGGTAGCCGAGATCAATACACAGGGGCATCCTATTAAGGAAGTCTGTTTTCTTTTAGAAAGCTGATTCTGGATATTCTCAGCTATGGAAATGTATTAAAGCCTGGAGGCATCCAGAAAGATATGCTTAATGCAAGTTTAAAGATCTTAGGTCAAAGCTTAGTATCATTTAATCCTACCTAATTAAAACAGTAGTGTTTTAAGATGCATGCACTGGAGCACTGATCTGATTACTGCTTTACCAAATTAAACTGATTTGTATGGTGACAGAGGATTAGCAATTGCAAGGGCAGGTGCAGTGGTCAAGTTCTGATTAATTTCTTCTTGCAACTCTTTTAAAAAAAAGATTAACAACAGCACACCTAAGAACACATGAAACAAAGAGCTTGTCAAAATGACATGTATGTACCATGTTGAGACAAGCTCTCTGGATAGTGAAAGATCCTCAACAGCAACCCAGTAATTATACAAGGCTGAAGATGTGACATGTCTCAAGTAGAAAATGTTTTAAAATAGAAGCTTCCTTTGTTTAAAGGCTAGAGTTCACTGCCACACAGTATGGAGATGAAAAGATTCTAAACGGGGTCTGGTCTCTTTCACCAGGCAGCAAAGGACAGAACGAGAGGACGCAGTCTCAAACTGCGCCAAGGAAGGTACAGGTTGGATATTAGGAAGAAGTTTTACACAGAAAGAATAGTAAAATGTTGGAACAGTCTGCCCAGAGAGGTGGTGGAGTCACCATCCCTGGATGTGTTTAAAAAGAAACTGGATATGGCACTTGATGACATGGTTTAGTGGAGGTGTAGGGCATGGGTTGGACTTGATGATCTTAGAGGTCCCTTCCAACCTGGTAATTCTGTGATTCTGTAAACTGTTATCAAGAAAGTATTGCAAAGGGTGACATGCAAAATCTAAAAAGTTCCCCTCAAAGCCTTAAAGCTTTTGTTATGAAAACTGATTAAAATACTGTGTTTGCCTTTATTTCTAAAATTTGGGGAAAAAATAACCCTGTTGTGTCTATTATCAATTCCTAACTCCTACCTGCCATTTCTAGCTCTCCCAAACAATGCTGAAGCACTAATTTATTACTCCTAATAATCTTAGTCAGTTTTGATCCACCTCCTCTCCCACACCTCTGGAATCCCATGTCTGCCTCATGCTTACCTTTTTGGGTGTCCGGGCCTTGGTAGATTTTGCCTTCTTCCCACTCTTTTTGTTCACCATTGTTTTCCTTCCCTTCTTCTCAGGAGCAGGTGAAAGGATGGTCTCAGATTTGCCTTTGGCACCCCGTTTCTTGGCTAGAAGCTCTGGCTGAATTCTGGGCAGGACACCTCCACTTGCAATAGTCACACCTTTGAGCAACTGCAAGGAGAAGCAGTGTAAAGAAGCACATTACAGATTCTCTTAGTTGGCACTCGAGCTATTTTTGCTGAATACATTACACATAATGCAAGTAGACCCCACACTTCCTACAGCATTGCACCTTGCTCCTTTATCATGAAGAAAACAAACCCACAAAAACAATTAAGGGGAAAATCTACAACTATAAAAAACCTGGCAGTGACGGTGAGGTCAGCCAGGACATCACTGAGAACTCAATTACTTCACTGGTCTCTCTTCCACCGCTAGTTTGTCTGCATACCTGTCTTCAGTTCCTCACCCACAGTGAGTGAGGGTAAGAGAAGATAAGTGCCTGCAGGCTACTTAAAAAAAAACCCAAAACAACAAAAACCACAACAAAAAACCCAAACAAAACCAAAAAGCCATGGTTGCTCCACAGTTCTGCTCAAAGGACTGGTTGTAGATCCCTTTGGTAGGGAAACGGATTCAGTGAAAGCAAGCATGAGTCTCAAGAACCTGCTCTGCAAAGGTGAACAACAGGAATGGGCTGTGATATTACGTAGTGGACAAAGTCTGGCTAACTCCTAATGGACACCACTAGATCTAGTCCCCCGTTTAGAGGCCACTGACCAGTGCCACAGAGCAGGGAGTAGTAGGCTAGTAGTGTTAGCATGCTTTTTCCTCTCTATTGGCCTCTGTTTTGACTTTTCAGTCCCTCTGACTGAGAACAGGGCTAGATGACTTCATGGGTACCATATTTTCATTATTTAAAGCAGTCAAATAAAGTGCAGGAATCGTTTAAGGTGTGAATGATGTCACACATCTTCACATGACGCCAAACAAGAAGACATACTCTGATGCTGATGGAACCTTTCCAGTATCCCTGAATGCTGCAATTCACAGCCCATGCCATGATCTCTCTTCTCAGTTAAGTTCAGCAGAAGTGATCCGCAGAGTCAGAGCACTGTAAACCACAGCCTGGTTGCTAATGGGGCTTGGGCATACAGACAGGGAGGCAGCCCTGCAGGGAGCAACAGTGAGCAAGTGAGCCAGATCCCTATCCAAGACAGGCCTCTCAGCCAGCGTAACAAAACACACATTTCTACAACTTTTGAGAAAAGGTCTTCCATATGGCACATTTTCTTTAAGTACTGGATCTCCCAGAGGAAAAATGAAGCATCAAGTTCTCCCACTTCAGCAGGACTCACAGACTACAAAAGCAGCAAAATCTGTATCAGAGAATTTAAGATGAGATATCAGAAAACCACATTTTTTTGTCTGCTTTTATTGAAGTGGGCATAATCTTGTCTTCTGCTACAATAATTGTGTTCTTATTCATGTGTCAGACTAAACTTCCATGATACCAGCTTCATTCATGTGACAGCACTGAAATGTAAACAGGTACCTGATTCAGTTCCTCATCATTTGCAACTGCCAGGAGGATGTGTCTGGGGGCAATTCTTCCTTTCTTGTTGTCTCGTGCTGCATTTCCTGCTAATTCTAGAATTTCAGCTGTAAACATATTGAGATAAAAGTAAGTAACAAAAATGCAGTTTATATACACCCTGTATACACATTCTACATTCCTTCTTCATATCCATTTGCCTTTGCAGGGGTGTTTCTTGCTTTAAATGGTCTTTGCTACAGAAAGGCAGAAACCAAACCACACTCCATATATTTGTAAATGGATGTAAAATCATTTGCCCTTCCTAATTCCCTAAAGGACAGCTAGCAGAAAATATGCTAAGGTCACAGAACTTTTTACAAGTGTCAAGTTAGAAAAAAAAATCCCCCTATACAAATGTACATCAGCAGTCAACAATTGAGCAACAGTCTGTAAACAATAAGAGAGTAAAGCATGCAATGAAACCCCAAACCTAGTACAGACAGTTCTGACAAAACAGCAAGGATTCTCAGGACCAGGTAAGACAAAGACTGAGGTGCATTTAAAAAAGTACTTGGAAAGCCAACAAACCAGCCAGGCAATGCTGCTATTCTGCATTAAAGGGCATTGAAGATCTGTGAGAAGCTTCATTTCAGAACAAGATATAAGAGGTTTGACTTAGATGCAAGCAGAGACATCGGAAGAGCTTCAGAACATGAAGTACTGGTAGAAAGTTTCTTCTACACCTCTGGGAACATGAAGTCACTTCAAAAGTATTTTCTCTGAATTTGCAGTAATATTTATTCTGTGATTACAGCCACTGAGCTTTTACTAATTGCTACAGAAGAAACACAGACACATCTTTCTGAGTTTATTTGATCTGTAGCCGTATAATCATTAACTTACACAGTTACAGTTTGGCTCCTACTCAGAAGTTATTTCTCATGTAAGTATTCTACTGAAACACTGAGAAGGAAGGAGAAGCAAATTTTTTGCTCCAAATAATCATAAAAATATTATTCACACCTTCTTTCATTTTAAAAGTACCCAGTGTCCCCGTCTTCTGGTTTCTGGGGTTTGTATTTACATAACAGGGATAAGAAAATTACAGCCCGTCGTGTCCTTTTAATGATATCTCACTCCTTTTTATAAGCTAAATAAAGAACTGTACCTATTCTTAACAAGAACTTTAATGAAAAATCTAGCTGAAATCTACATAATGCTCTCTGGCTAAAATTCAAAGGGTTCAATATGAGGTTTAGCTCTCAATTCATACAAGTTTTCAATTTCATTCAGTTAGAATGGCAAAAGTACATACTTGTCATCCAGTTTTCACTACAACATGGCATACATATTTGACTGAATGCTGAAGATGTAAAAGTCGTCTTTTTAAATCATGTGCATATTCGTAGTGAATTATTTAAGAAACTGTTGAAAATCTGAATAATTATTCATGCCAAATTTCTAAGAAACAGTACCAAATTTGCAAAGACAAGCATTTAAATGTTACAAAATAACAGAACTGTGGTTATGATAGCAAGGGCACTGCCATGAGGAAAAAGCAGTGTGTGATCAGATAGTCATAAACAGTATCACACCACAAACACACACTCTGCCTACACTAAAAGCTAGGACAGCAACCTCAGCTGCAGCATTTCATAACCCTGAAGCATATGACTTGGACTTCAAAGGAGGAGACTGAACAGAGATCCTGCATAAGCCAGCTATATTCACCCCAGAGGGGCTGCAGGGCTGGAAGTTTCAGACTGTTTTCCCAGACCTCTGCCAGTGGAGCTAATACAGCAGCAGACAAGAGGAACAGATTGCCACCCATTGTGCAGACCAGCGTAAAGCAAGAAAAGAGACCAAGACTTCTCCAGTGGATTTTGCAGGTGTGTGCTGACAGCAGAGGAAGACTGCATCAGGGAAATAAAAAGGCAACACATACTTACCTGTGCGATAACTGAAGTTCTTTCAGATGTGCCAAAACCACGCACATCCTGCTACCTGTGTGCTCACCCCAGTCCCCCAGGTTCTGGGTCCTTTGGCCAGAAGCATCCTGATGGTGCACTCAAATGTCCTCTGCCTAATGTTAAGAGCAAAAAATGCAGAACACTCAAATGCCAGCCATCTACCACAGGACACCAGAAAGAAGGGAATCCAAGGCAGAGATGATGTATGGCAGATTGTGGAATATACCCATAACTTATCAAAGGATGCCAATTGTTTGCATAGGTGAATAACTGACTTACCTCCCTCAAATGATTGTTTATATGCATATTTCTCTGACGCTGCAGGCAGGGACTTAACAGTCTTAAGAATGCAAAATGGCACTTGCAAAGTTCAACATCAAATCTGAAGGGTTCAGTTTTCACAGCTTCTGCTGGTAATAACAGATCCCTAAAGAAACTGCTTTACATTTCAAGCAGCTCCAGCTGAGGTTACCTACACCTACATATAAGAATATATAAGAATGTATAAGAATATAGGTCCTACAATAAAGTCCTGTACTATATCAAGCTATCTTGAAATCTTGATATTCTCAGACATGGTTTTACTTTATATGCTTTTAGTAGCAAGCATTAAAAACTAAAATAAAATTTGAAAGTAATCTTACTTCCATCAAGATTCAAAATGCAGAAAAATGCCTTCCACACTGGAAGCAGAACTTCAAGTTAAGACCTCTTAAATGCAGATGGTTACAAGCAAACCAGCTCATCATATACACTCCACAGTTTACCTGGGCCTCAGATAGATATCAAATGCTGGTCAACAGGTTAATGCCCAGAACTGTCTCTATGCAACACACAGTATTTTAGAAGGAGCCTTTCTCCTGATTGATAAGCACTTGGGACCAGGGAAGAGCATAACTGTATTCCAGCTATCCCAAACAGCAGCCAAGCTATGACCCAAATAGGATTGCAATTTGTTATCCTGTGACATACAGGAAAAAAATAGAGGTTTCTTTAGCTAATGGATCAACAGATTTTGCGGTGTCTGGGAACTAAAAGCATCCTAGCCAGGCCAGAGCTATTCGTTCATCTTAGCTCTGCCTGCTTTTGTGAAGTACTCAGCTGAACTGATGAGAAAGGTGCGCAAGAACTACTGATAGCAGAATTGGAAAGATTGCAGACAGGTTATTTTCCACTTCTCCTTCAGGTTAAATTGTAACAGTTCCTGTTATGCCACCACATAAAAATCTACCAGTAAAACCTTTGCTATGAAAAGATGGAGTCCTTTGTCCTCCATTTGCAAGTGGAAAAGCATTTGCTTGATTTGTCTCTTGATGGCAGATGAGCACAACAGACAAAAGAATACAGCAGCTGATGACCTTTGAAGGAGGAAGTATTTGCTGGTGTTGTGTTCTGCCCTAATTTAGAGAAGATGGCTTACCACTGACACCTTCTATGAGTTCCTCTGACCAGCACACCACTGATGTCTTCTGCTTCCTAATGAAGAGGCACCTAAATTCTTTGCCTACATTTTGGGAAGATGCATTACGGGACACAGGTAGTTGATGTTTGATTTAGATGACAAATGACTGCAGTTAGCCCCATGCACATGCAAAGCATAGCCTGGCATGCATCTGTTGCAGAGTCCATAAATCCAATGGATTTGAGGCCCATTTTTCATGGAGTTTTAACTCTGAAGCCCGTGGAGCCCAACACTGTTCCAGCAAACACAACCTTCTGGATAGGAATTAAACGGCACATTTGCAATATGATTTTCAAGCCTGAGATATAAAACAGCATAGAGAGATTCTGGAGGAAAAAAAAAAAAGGCCTTAGAACACTGATGCGATCTTCCTCACATCCTCATCGGTCAAGGTCAAAGTACCTCTTTTTGAGATACACTGTGGTGATAGCTGGCATTTTAACAATGGGGTTGCTTTGATGCTGCCACAATCAATTCTGCATACAAGGGGAAAAAATGGGTATCTAGTGGCTCATACATAAGCCAAGAGGAAGTCTGAACCACGTGGCATCCTGAATAAAGATGCACAAGACATATATGCACCACCTGGATGACACTAGTCAAAAGACTCAGTGCTTCAGGGCAACACAACTATGGGCCATCAACTGCCCACATGCACAGCTGATAGCTCACATGAGAATTGCTGGACCATGCTAGGCCCTGGATATATGCAATCAGACAGCTCTGGTCCTGTTTGACTCTTCCAGCGTCATACACCCAGCCATGAATTGCTTTCCCAGCTCCACAGCCTATTCTCCTTTCCTTGACAATCCACATCTGAAACTTCTATCTCAGTTGCCTTCCCTGGACAGTCTCAATTTCTCCTATCTATTCTTCTCAGCTGTAGTAATACTCAGGTTCAATCTTCCTTCCTAGGTTCTTCATTTCCAGCATGCTCTCCATTCAGTCCTTCACCTATGCCCTATTTTTGCAACTTACTCTCCAGCATCCTGTCAGGATTTTTGGACTCTCCTTCCCACTGGCCATCAGTTCAGCTTTCCATTCACGGCTCTGTCTCCAGCATCAATATTCTTCTCCCATCATCATCATCATCTCCCCAGAAGGTTATGATCTGTTCTATTCCCTTCTCTCACCAGTGTCAAACCTGTTCCCAGTCTCCTAATTCGCTTACGCAATTAATTCCAGCCTGCCTTTCCCACCCCATGAACAGTAAGTAGGATTAGCCTCTCTTCCAACTCTTTCCTGTTCATGTACTCCCTGCTGGCAGTTCCAGACCCTCTTGCCACCCACCTGTGTGGCTTCTATCTTCAAATCAGAAAGCTTCCTCCCCTGTCTGCCCACTACCGCTGAGACCACAGAAAGCCCACTCCCTGCTCTGTGCTGTGACCAGGAGCAGCCAGGGACAGCACTGAGGGATAAAGTTCTTCTGAGCACCTGCAGCCATGGGCTGAAGCATGCTCAGCCACTGCGTGTTCCATGAGCAATCCTGTCACATGCTGGTGCTGAAAGGTTGAGGCATGCTCTGCCACTCTAAGGACACAATGAATAGGCAGTCTGGGCAGCACTGGGTGCTGAGAGAGGCTGGAATGTGCTCAGGGAGGACCAAGTCTTTGGAGATTTTAGTTGTTAAAATCGGAGAATTCTCTGCTGAGCATAAGCAACCTCTGCTTTTTCAAAGTTACAGCTTGGCCAAAGAGAGCAGATTTCTGAGATGGCAAAGACTACCACTCCCCTTTCATAAAGCATCAGGTCTCTGCTCAAACACAGACAGGCACACAGGCATTTAGAGAAGTTCTCAGTAATGTGTTAACATAGTAGAAAAATACAGTTTAACTTGCATCTGTGAAACAGTTACAGGACCAGGTGCCCTTACTCCCACCCTCCCAGGTCTAGGCTGAAGCAGTTCTCCTGTACGCAGGCTTTCAGCCTGAGGAGCCATTTCATAGTTGCAACTCCATGACAGAAAACTGGAATCTGCAATAGAAAGTATCAGATAAAGCTAATAAATGTTACCCATTTGGCGTATAATACCCCTTTTGACAACAGCCTTGGAAAGCACATTTTGTTTCTAAAGGCTTCACAAAACTAAAGACTATATTCACACAAACATAGAGGGTTTGATGTTGCAACAGTGGTTTTTAATTAAACTATCCACCTTTGTAATCTTTTCAACCAAAACTCTGGGTAGAGCACTGAAACTTTGGTTTGGAAAGACCATTATCCACAAGCAATAGGTGTTTACTCAGGAATGTGACTCCATCCTATTACAACATATACAGGGTTGGGACAAGATGGGGGTCTTTCTCTGCTGAGTCAAGCAGCTTAAAACAACATTCCCTTACAATTTACACAGGCCCCCAGCCTACAGATCTAGCAATTTGCTTGCCTGGTTGATTACACATTTTTTTTCTCTAAACCAAAGTGTAGGCACACACATAATCTGCCCTTACCATATTAATGATTTAATTCAAACTGCACTTACTAGCCAGAAATGGAGCTGAGATATACATTGTTCTAGTTCAGATAACAGGTAAACAGTGCTGCACTGTGTATTACAAAATGATGACTAACTCAGTCTACAGTACCAAAGTGCTGCACATACTAGATGTGCTGTTGACAATTTATTATTACACCTTGTAACAATTGCCAGAGCTCAGAACAAGTATCCCCAACTGTTTACACTAGAAACTCCTTTGAATGCTATGGATCCCTGTGGAGTGGGAAAAGAAAAAAAAAAACACATTCCTCTACAGACCGAAGGCCAGCAGAGTCACTCTGCAGCATATTATTCAGTTACAGAAGTTACTGCAGTTTCCAAACCCCGTGCAACATGGTTTTCATCTCAATATCCCAACATCCCGAAGTCTGTCGGTAACTTCTAAGCGATCCACAACTGATGATAAAGTAACGCAAACACACCTTATTATAGAGAAATTCATACTTAGGACATTCCTGAAAAAGTCTGAACCACCACTAGAAAATGTAAGAGAGGTGTATTAACAAAAACAGTGTCAAAAAATCACTGTGGTACAATGGGGGAGCTGCAAGATGAATCCTCCATCTCCACCCTTCCCCCTAAGCCCCTGCAACTCCAGAATCACCCTTGCTGAGCAGCACTCTGGTGCAAACTGCAAGCTGCGCAGCACTCTGGTGCAAACTGCAAGCTGCGCACCACCCTGCTGTAAACTGCAGCACGCTCTGCAAGCCAAGGACTTCCCCAGTACAGCACAACTGCACCACCTCCACTGAGAGACTTCTGCAGTTACAAGACTTTATTTTTAATGTATGAAACTGGATTGTGCAAATATGATTATACGTATGTTCTTAATGAAGTAAAATGTCTTCTCCAAAATCACTTAGAGAACTAATCTTTCTCTATGATCAAATAAACTTAATATTAATGTTCATTATCACACAGTAAAACAGTAAAATTAAATGAGTGGGAGAAACACTCGGATTCTGATTCTGCTTTTCAGTGGTGTTTTGGTTTATTTTAAAACTAGCTTGTTTTCTGGACTCAGCTCCTGAAGGAGCTGCAGGTGAACATAAATGCAACCTTAAACATTTTGCTTGCATTTCTTTCACGTAAGCAATACTTTTTCATTCCAACTCTAGAAGTAACCTCACCAAAAAAAAAAAATAATCAATTCTCATCCTACAATTAATCAGCAGAAACGTGGATGTTTCCATAACATGCTCTTAGGCAGGGTCAGGAATTCCGTTTCCAGAGTGCAAGTATCACTATTTCAGATTTTGAAGGAAAATAGTGCTTTTTATTGTCTGGTAACAAGAACAGGCTTTCATGTGTAAAAAAAAAAAAAGACAGCAATGTTTACATAAAGACTGCACGCTGTTGTATGGCCAACCAGGCTCCGTGCAAGCTTCTTCCATGCCACCCTGGAATAACTATGCTTCTGAAACACAATTTACTCAGCTAATTTCATCCAGGCTTGTGATTCCTCATTGATTCTCTAATGCACCTCAGTCTTGATCTGTAACACCTAAATAACCTGAACCAGAATCCTCTCTGCACTGGGCTTTGTAACAACTGACTAAGATGCTATTTTCCACAATTAAATAAGAAACAGAGCAGATACGATCACAGGCCAGTGAAATATTACAATATACATCACAGTATATTGCAGTATATTGTATCACCATGTGACATCTGCCCCTTCATCTGAGGTCAATTTCAGAAAGTGAGGGAAACCTCAGGGTACGTGGGAAGATTTGAACTCTGAAACACTTTTTTCATACACTTAGGCAAGCCAAATGAACAACCTCCATATTTCATAACACTTTAACACTGTTCTGCAAGGAGAAACACAGACAGAGAAACTGAGTTTGCTCACTTAAAAAGCACAACAGGTGCACAAGGTGAGTTTGTGCTCTTTTCTCTTGCTGTATCCAGGTGTATCAAAAGCCTAATTCACATCAGTTTTCTCTTGGATGGAAACTACCTAGATGTGACTCACCACCCTGCAAAGCAATAACAAAAATAATCCTTCCAAGCATCGTGCCTCTCAAGGAGAAAATTTCCATCCTCAGCCTCTTCAAGAAGCAAATTTATCTTCTTAACATTTGAAGTGCATTTCAACAAATCAGTGCTGCACTTGCAGAGCCTGAGTTTCAGAAGCGCTGAACACATTTGTATCTCATTCCATGGATATCCCTGGCTTCTCTGTGTGTGATCAGCACTTCCAGGATCAGGTTCCTGGTTTACCTGCTAGGTACTCTATGACGGCTGCCATGTAAACTGGTGCTCCAACACCTATCCGGTACTTGTATGTTCCCTTCTTTAAATAGCGCATCATTCTTCCCACAGGGAAAATGACACCTGCCCTGCTTGAGCGAGACAGTTTGGATATTTTCTTCTTTCCACTTCGGCCCGACATCTTGCAGCTTTGTGCTTTTCAATTGCTGGTGACTCTCAACCCCTTGCTCCAATTCAAAAGCTGCAAGACAAAAGAAACAGGATGGGTGTTCAGCATGTGTGAAACAGCTTTATACATTATCTCATTCTTCCAGAAGAAAAAAATCCAAACCCATTCTCAATACCTGTTCAAGCTGAGACATTATTCATTAAAAGCTGGATAACGCAAACATTTGCTATAACTTTGGATTACTGCTCATTTAGTGTAGCAATATTACAGAAAAGTGGCTTGGATCATGTATATGTATAAATATAATAAATAATATGAACATCAAATGAATGTAAAAAAACAAAAACAAAACAACCAAACCAAAACCAATACACAAAACCCCATCAAAACAAAACCAGATCTCACCCCAGGGCAGATTGCCATTCTGATTGTCAAGTTCAGCAAGTTACAAATAGCTGAGAAGTACTTGCACAATGGACAGCATTAAGCTGAAAACCAGACACTGGTGCCACCTCTAAATGGAGAAAGTTGCACTGCTTGCACAGAAGATAAACCCTACCTACAAGCACACTGCTTTTTCACAAGCCTTTTATATGGGGAATTTCACACACATGGCTGAAACAGAGCAGCAGGCAAGCAGCTATGCTTCAAGCACCTCTCCTAGTGCTGCTCTGGCCTCAGGAACTGAGGGCCAGCTCACAGACTTCACTACTTTTGTAATTCTCCCAGGATCACCTTAGCAGCAGCTCCCGGGAGCCCCAGAACCTTCCTCCACAGAGCAGAGAGGAGGTCTTTAATCTCTCACCTTAAAAAGACTGACTGCCAGGTTTTTGTTCCATCAGGCTCCCTGAAGTGTAGGGTTTTATTCCCTGCACTAAGAGCCAGGCTAGTCTATATGTAGGAGCAAGCAGAACAAATCTCATTTTCTCTTTGTTTTTCTGGCAACTGTGAGATTGCTGGTAAACAGACAACAAACCGTGGTGTCAACCACTCTGGTGTGCATGGGTTTTAGTTACACCTCTAGCTCTCACCCGCAGTCAAATAATGGTGAGGTTTTAACTCTGTTTACAGAAATTGTTTTTAACTCCGTTTCAGTAGCTGCCCTGGTGGCCTAATCATGATCCTGGCTACTCCTCTGAAGTAAACAAAAAGCATATCTGTCACAGATGGTATTTCTGCCAATGAAGGCATAGCTACCTAATTGTATTCATCCACCTCAATGAAACAAAGGAAGACTTGAAAAGCATTATGATAACTTGGGATACTGTTCAATTTCATGATGATTTGCATTTAAAAAAAATAAAGAGAGAGAAACAAGAGAGAAAAGTTGTTAGACATCATTGCAAGCCCTTGGAAACAACCAACATTCAACCAAGAAACACACAGAAATCTGTGTTTCATTCTTAACCTGCTTATTAAAATCAAGTGTATATACAAAGAGTGTCACTTGTCCCATACAAAGCCAGACATTCCCAGAAACCAGCTCATCCATAACATCCAAAGTCAAGGATTGGTTACTAAGACAACTTAACTTGAACACTGGTTTCACTTACGTTATTAAGGAAATAAAATCATCACAGGGCCTCAGGGATCTATAAAACCCTGGAGTGTCCTTGGTCCATCAGCCAGATAATGTTTTCTTTCTGTGTGCAATATATCATCTGGGCATGATAACAAAAGTTGGGAAAGATTATACCAGTAAACCTATCAGACGTGGACACCTCAAAATTGATGTTGCTCATCATCCCATTCCTACAAACTGCCAGCCGGGAATCACAAGCAGTGGTAAAAGAGCTCATGAACTGCCACTTGCAAGTACAAAGGCAATGGCCACTTCAAACAGACACAAGTGGAAAAAGATCCCAAGCAATCTATTAATTGTACTGATGCAGAAGAAATCAGCTGTGTAGGACAGAGAGAGATTACTAGGAAGCAGCTCCATTCATTAGGACCAGCAGGTTGTGGGGCAAGGGAGGGGAAGGTGGAAAGAGCTGTTGTGAAAAGGCAAACCTTGCATCAGGGTGTACAAGCAAGAGGGCAGCCAGCACTAAACTGAGGAGCTGTGTCCAACCACAGGCATCACAGTTCAGGCATGCACAGCAATGAGAATCTAAAGAAGGGCAGTAAGAACAATCGGAAGATGAAAAGAAACAGGGAGACATGATAAGTCTTTAGAGATGCTGCTTTGAAGGTGGAGGAAATGCTCCCTATGAAAGTGACAGGAGAAGTGCAGGACTCTTAGGAATACTGTGCAGCAGGGAGGAAAGCACAGCACTGGGCCTGGTTGGACAGGGAGGTGCCAGAATCCTCCCACCAAGACACCTTTAAAACAGTTACAGAACGTATGCCAGAAATGGCACAGGCAGGGCTTGATCTGCCTGGGGATGGAGGCTGTACAGGGTGGTCTCTTGAGGTTCCTTCCTTCCAGCCCTCTTGCTAAATGAAATCTGCAATTTGTGACAGACCTTTATAAATTTTCAATTTCATATTACGCTACCAATTAACATTTACGAAGTGTCCTTTTCAGTTTGTGGTATCTGACATTCAAATTAATGACTAAACCCAGACTGGGAATTAGATTTCTAGCCATCAGAGGAGCAAACTTCTGGAACAGCCTTCTCTCATGAGTAATACATGCAACATTAAGTCATTTTAAGGTGGAACTTTATAAGTGCATGCACTAGGTTGTGATCAGATTCCTGCAATTCCAGTAGGACAGTTTCATCACGACAGAGTTCAGTCCAGTGCTGAAATCCCTACAGGGAGTAGGTATACTACAATGAACCATGTATGAAGATAATATTAAGCTGACCTCTGATTATTTGCTCCTGTAGCACCAAATCTCAATTGCCTGTAAATCAACTGGGGAAAAAAAAACAACAAAGCAAACATCATGAGATTACATTCACAGAAAATACTGTAGGTGCACTTGATCTCTGTGAAAGAGAATCAAAATGTATTTGTATAACTAAGCACACCACTGTGGGGCATGCTACTGTATTATGTAACTTTTTGTTTAATTAATCACTTCTGTTGTCTCACTGAACTTCCTACCCCTGTCTATCCCTTTAGTTTTTCCCTTCTCTCTCACAGTAAGTCTCAGCTTTTTTCCCTGACTGCCAAGGCAACCTCTGGAATCCCAGATATTTTTCCAAACACACTGCAGGCAACAGATCAGGTATGTTTGCAGAATTACATGAGAACCTTACTACAAAAGAAGTTTCAAAACTCTGCTAACACTCTTTCTCTTCTTTGCAACTCACGTGGACCAGGGTGTGCTTGGGAGTCATATACATAACAGTGTGTTCTTGCCTCATCTTGTATGCTAGGAGAGGCAATTCTTGGTAGAAAGCCAAGCTACGGCAGAGTCACACCTATTAAAATACGGCTCCTGTGGATCTGGCCAGCTAGCCACCTTGAATGGCAGACACTAAGCTCAAGTGACTGTCAGTCTTTGGGATCTTCAAGTTCTCTTGCACATAAGAGCTATACCTGGTCTGCAGCAAAGCCTAGGGGTTCAGATCCTGCTGAATCATTCCTCCCACAGGCAGGGATTTAGTTTACTTTGGAGGAGGGCCATCAGCTCAGTCCTGACACAGTTACGTGATGCACTCACCTGAACCGCTCCAAAGCTGCCAACAGCTGGGAGCTACAAGCTGAGCACTGCTGTCCTGATTGCTCTCTTTGGGTGACACAGATATGCTCCAAAGGCTTATCAGCTGACAAGCACTTGAGCCTACCCACATTAGTTCCCTCACTGCTAACTGATTCATCATCTCCAAGTTTGCCCTTATAATCTACAGCCTCCATTAAAAAATACAGCCATGCCATTTATGGGAAGTCCATCCTTGCTGTGTTGTAGAACTGCATCTGTATCTGGCTTCCATGACATCACGGGGCTTGGACAATTTAAAGCAATTAACTTTTCCAACCTCTTAATTGGTCACGGCACACTCCTACTCTGCCATTACTCCAACATCTCTGTGTTGCTATGGAGGATTTAATAACTACCAGATCTCATGGAGCTCTCTACAATAGCACGAAAATAGGGTAGACTTTTGCAAGCTGGGCTTTCCTCTGTTGTGCTGTATCATCTTCAGATCCCAAAGAAACCAGAAACATTTTCTTTCTGCCTGCTGGAAAAGAGCTTTACCTCCTCACCTCCCTCAGGCAGCCTGCTTTGGCCATTTAGAGGATCTCTTCATCACAGACACTACCACTCCATTTCCTTCCACCACCACCATCAGCAGAGGGCAATAACTGCTCCACGTGGACAATGAAACAACAGACCACTCTGGGATATTTCTTTCACCATTGTGCAATCTGCATCCCATACCACATCCAAATGGATCAAGTTTTACCAAATCAACCTTAAAATCCCTTTCCAGTCCTTCCTACATGGATGCGCAGAAGAGCAAAGTCTCAGAATCATGTTTAAGCAGTAAAGGCACATAATTTTCAGAGAACTAAGAGCAACTTGCAGACAGAAACAGACTGCAGCCTCCAAGCAAGACTGAACTCGAAAAGCTGGCCAGAAAACAATTTCAGACATTAATATGTTAAGGTTTAGCAAGAAAGCATGAATGCATATCAGAAAGTTCAGGACAGTACAAAATGCCTAAGATAAATCAAATCTCATTTTTTTTCAAAATAAAATCTGGAGGAGAAAAGTAAATTCAGGATGCTCTTATTCCCATCCCAGAACACACACACCACAGAGGCAAGCTAAGGTAACTGCTACACCAACTGCCAAATGCACACCAGCAACCAGTTATCACTAAGTATTTGAGCTATGGTTGGGTAAACACCTAGTCAAATTAAATCAGCTGGCATTGCAGCTTAACCTGCTGGACCTTACAGGTAGCTACGATGTAATTTGGCAGAGGGAATTTTGCACTGTGTGCCAAGTGCCCTCTCTGTGACAACTAGAAGCTCAGAAACAGACACTGCACTGGGAGCCACACCAGAAGCTCCAACAGGCTGAAACGCTTGGCCCACAGAACCAACACCCCTCGTCTTTCCAAGGCTTTGTACTAGAACCATTTCTACCAACTTTATTCACCAGTTATGCCTTGGGCATCATTTCCATATGATTCACACGTGCTCAGTATCTGGAAATGTGAACTTCCAAATACTGAAGAGACTTGAACTCAGCCAGCAAAGGCTGAAGTCAAGGCCATGCCTGCACTTTCCTCATTTCCATCTTAAGATCTATATGAACAGCTAGTTGACAAGTAACTCAAAGACGCTGCATCTAGATGCCAACTTTGACTGTGCATTCATATTCAAAAGTCACATTGTGAAAATAACTCAGAAGAGCTAAAGCAAAGCCTGTCACCCGAATAAACTGGTAAGGCACAACCAATGTGCCCACACAGCACAAGCCAGCAAGCAGTGTGTCTCCTAGATTCAACCTGCTCCAAACCGATAGACACAGAGTGTGTCCTCACTGCAAAAAGTCTCACGGGCACCCTAACGACCGAAAAACCCGGGTGTCCTCGCAGAGGTATCTTCCCGTCACACACCGCGGGGGCTGTCTCCCCCCGTGGCACACAGCACAGCTCACACACCAACTCCCACCGGGTCCGGTTGGAGCCGCTTCAAGCCCATGCAGCCCAGTGCCGCCCGCTGAGGAACGCGGCCGTTGCCAGGACACACCCACCCCTCCCCAGAGAGCCGAAGCGCTCACCCATCTCCAGCTCTCCAGGCCGGGAGCGAGAACCGGCGTCGGCTGGCACCGCCCCACTCCTCCCGCTGATTGGCCAGCGCGCCAACCCAGCCTGCCCGCCGGCTGGGAGGGAGCGCGCTGATTGGCAAGGGAGGCGGTGAGCGACGGCGAAAGGGCTGGGACGCGCAGCTGTGCCGCGTGCGCGCTCCGTGGCCGGCCGCGCAGGCGCCCTTAAGGCGTGGCGGAGGAGGGGGGGAGTGGCCGTTAGCTTTCCCGCGCAAACGCTCATTCCCCCCCATCATCCTCCCCTCGGCAGGGTAGCTTCCGTCGCCGCGGAGGCTTCACCGCCGCCTGTGAGAGGCGGCGGGGCCGTCTTGAAGCGCGTCCCCGGAACGGAAAGCGCCTTGGCTCCGCCTGACTGTGGGGCGAAGGGGGAGGAACGGAGGCCGCGGTGAGGCCTCGCGTCCCTACCTCCCCGCCCGCTGGGGACGGCCCCCGCGCACGCCGTCGCCTCGCGTCCCGCGGCGGTCCCTCCCCAGGGCCGCACACCACCCCCTCCCCCCAGCGCCCACTGCCCCTCACAGCGGTCGCGGCGCTGCCCCCGCCCCGGCCATGGTCGGGCCCGCCCGGGCGGCTGCGGATAACGGCAGCAGCGACGGGAGGAGGAGGTGGTGGTGATGGACAGTGGACTTGGGCCGGGCGCCCGGGAGTACAGAGAGGGAAGGAGAGGAGCGGGCCTCGCCGCAGCCCCGGAGCCCCCGCGCCGCCGCTCCCCTCACCTGCCGGCGCCCGCCGCCGCCTGCTGTTTCCTTCCTCTTTTTCCTTTTTCTCCCCTTCTTTTCCTCTTCTCCTTGCCCTCCCCCCCCTCCCCTCCGCTTCCCCCTTCTCTCTTCGGCTCCCCCACCCCCCGCCCGCACCGTCGCTCCGCCTCAGCCGCCGGCTCTCCTCCTGTATTGTATGTTTCAATGGAGATGGCGGCAGCTCTTCTAGAGGGGGGTGGAAGGGGTTTCCTCCTTCTCCACATACCGCCTCTAGGAGGAGTCACTGCAGCCCGGGCCTGCAACAACCCCCCTATCGCTGCCGCCCTCCCCGACATCGCGCCGCTCCTCCTTGCCCGGGCCCCAGGGCTGCTGCTGCTGCTGCTGCTGCTGCTGCTGCTGCTGCTGCTGCTGCTGCTGCTGCTGCTGCTGCTGCTGCTGCTGCTGCTGCCGTCTTCCCACAGGCACCCCCTCCCCGCCTCCTCCATCGCTGCCCAGCCCACGCACGCCCAGCAGAGAAAGGGCTCCCCTGACCCGAGCCCGCGGGAGCTGCGGGGCTTGCAGTGCTCGGGAGCATAAAGGGGAAATGCGTGGTTGCCATCCTTCTCCTCACAGGGTGAAGGAGTTAGGGGTCGCAGAGGTTTAGGGGGTCCTAGCTTAGGCTGATGCGCAGGGATGGGTTTTGAGACGCCCTCCTCACACCCCCCGGTTTTTGTTAGGCAGGGAGCCGCCCATCCCTGTACCCAAGGCAAGGTGACCTGCGCGTCTTGGTGCGGTGCATTTAATCCAAGCGTTCCAGCATCCCCGAACTGGCTTAAAACGACCGTAACAAAGAGTACTGACAGCTCTTTGTGTCTTGTTGCATTGGAGCGTTTAAGGCGGTCACAAGCTTTTCGACTCAGCCAGGAGGGCTGCAAACTTAACTTGCTTTCTAAATGAAAGCTGAGGTGGTTTTTGTTTTCCCCACAGTTGAACTGATTCAAGAGCTTGAGCTCCAAGACGCGCAGTAGTGATTGTATTACGAGTCTCACAGCGTGTCCGTTGGCAGCGCCAAATACGCGATGCAGACTAATGCAAACAGAAGAGCACAGGGATATTTTTACATGCAAGTGGGTTTATATCGTCATTCCTGTACAAGCGTTTTGCATCATTCCACTCATTTCATTTGAAAAATGTCTGGGAACTGCTCTAATGCACTGGGAGATAGAGTATTAACCCGGATCAGCATAACTCGCATGCAGTGTTCAGAAGGGTGCCTGGGAACAACAGAACAGAGCAATAAAGAGGCATCCATGCTTTCAGCTTTCCCTTTGTCACTGCAAAAAAGTCACAAAGATTCACTGGCTTCCTGGAGTTTGTTTTTGGCTTTGCCAAAGTAAACTTTTATGTCTGTGTGGAATTGCATTTGGTGGGGAAAAAAAAGGAGAATTTCTTCTGGTTATGTTAATTGTGGACCACACGGTCTCCCAGAGAAAGAGGGCGCGAACTGAGGACCTATGGCTTTCTCAGCTGCTCTGTGACCCTGGGTAAAGGATTTCACTAAATATGGCTGTATTTTGACTGTCACTTAAAATGGAAATAAAGATACTTTGGTTTTAAGCAATCCATTCAGTGAGTAGGAGATCTAATGCACTTCAGTGGATTAATGCTTTACAGTCTATTCTCTTCCCCACTTCTTTTTTGAAAATAGGTCAAAATCCTTTGAGAGCGTAAGAGAAAAGCTCACGTGCATGAGTTTGAATTATTTTACATGTAAGGATAAGTCTTACTTGGATCTTCCCTGTTGAGACTTTCAACTTAGCAAGGAAAAAAGATATCTGTAGAATGTAAGTGTATTGAACCATATGGGGAGGGTAGGAGGAATACAAAGATTTTCAAATACTAAGCATAAAAAGGAAAGACAATGTAAACCCCCTGTGAAAAGGAGGAGAGTATTTACATTTTTCTATTTCCAGATACAAATAATTGCATCCAATAATCCGAGCAGTTATGCCTGTGGTGCAGAGCTTTGTAATTAAAAATAGTTTGAGATGAGACAAAATAAATATCATAAATTTTTGAGAGTGTTCCCAGTTTGTTTCAGATTGACATCAAATAGTTGCTGTATGTTAACAACACAAACATGTAGGAGGTCTTGAAAGGAAAGAAATTGTCTTCTATGCGAGACAAACTTTCAGCATTAGGACCACTCATTCTGTTTACAAGAACATTTCTCTGTATACAAGCAACATTTCCCTTCCATTCAGGCATATTTCCTGCTTTAATATTGTGGTTTTCACATCCACCACATAGGTGTGTGCCATTCAGATGGATCAGATGAAATGAACTGATATAAGGGTGGGCCTCCTCTTCACATATGACTTTCATGTAACGTGGTCATCAAATGTCACAGATTTCAAAGAGGCTTCCCACATCCAGTGAGTATGGGGCGGCCTCCTAACACAGCTTTTATTTTCCTTCAAATAAGAATCTAATTCAGCAGAGCAGCTCTGAAAGAAGGGATCTCCTGTGCTGCAGCTGGTTTCTGCTGTTTGGTATTGCTACCTGGGAAGAGTCTGTGTTCAGGGAAGCAGCACTGGGATTGAGAAAACCCAGATGCTTCTCTGCCCTTGCAATGGCCAAGGAATTGCCATCGACACACAAATCATATCTCGGTCTTCCTGCCGCAGGAGACTGAAGGAAACAGGAGTGCTGGACAAGTGTGAGAGAGGAGGAGTGCAAAGACCTTCATAGTGTACCACCTTTTTTCAAGTCAATCATAGAGGTCTGGATTTTAATACCAATTTTCCTGCCTTTGTGGGTAAATTCTACCTCTTTATTTCTTTTCCCAGTGGATACAGCTTATCTTAACCTAAATGTTAGCAGCATTACATGTATGTTTTATATTGCTTCAAGTATTTCTGGAAGATTCCGAGTTGCTTTGTCACACAGGAATAAACAATTTTTGAGCAGAAGAGATCAGAGTAAGGCAGGATTCAAACAGAGAGATACCCCATGTGAGTTGTTCTGCAGTAACTGCATGTTTGGAAATGCCTGCTTATTTAGAGCCACCAAGATACATGGATTTTTCTCTCCAGCTCCGAGTTTAGTGCTGAACACTAAGGCTGCAATGGAAAAGTGATGAGCAGCAGGTCATCACCTAAACCACATGGTGAGAATTGGCAGGGTGGGTATCTTTGCAAATCCTGTAATGCAGAAGATGACTGGAAGTCCAAGATAGGTCCCACTAGCTGTATGCTCTGGCCACTTTGATCCAGTTGTTTAGGGAAGAATCATTACTAACTGACTAGTTCTTCAAAACAAAAACTTGCGATGCTGGATTAGAAGAGAGCTTTTCCCAATCAGCAGGAGTGGAGCCTGCCCTCACTAGGTTGTGCAGAGACCATCTGCCAGTTGACTTCCAAGTGCAAATACAATCTGTTAGTCTGTCAAAATAAACAACATAGCTACTGATGGAGCATTTATAGACTGACTAATTCTCCAGCTATTGGAAAAAACAGCCTGTTTATGACACTCGCACTTTTGGGCAGAAGCTGTTAAGTCTCGAACGTTGTAATGAATATTTCATAGCTTCAGAACCAAGAGATACAGCTTTGCTCTTGCTTAGGCTGGCAGGCATCCAGGGTTGTCCTCACAATACAGTAATGTCAGAGACTCTGAAAGCTCTATTTTAAGGGCATATATAATTTTATCAAATCAGTGTAAGTGTTGTCATGTCATTAGGGTAATGTAATATAATCACAGTTGATGTGTGTGTGTATTGTGGCAGTAAATAACAGATGTAATAGCTGAGTTTTGCAAATAATCCATATTTCTGTATTGACACCACCTCTATCCCCAAGCTATTTTTCAATCCCTCCTCTATACTGTTTCTGGGGCTACTATGCTAGTAGGTTGTGTACAATGAGCTTTTCTTCGTAAAGAAGCCAGAAAAGCTAAATCCTAACTTTTTGAAGAGCTCTCTTATAGTAATATTTTTAAAATTAGATACTTCAGAATTACACATTTTTGTGTCAGATTGTGACGTCATGTTTGAGGTAGACTGATGGTTGGGCTGTCTTCAAACCTCACAGATTAGCTAATGCATTAACAAGGAGAGAGGTCTTTCCTGTCCACATACCAATGATTCTAGAAGATAAATGCTGCTTATTAGCTTAAAAACCCCAGTGTTTTCATCCTTATTGTTTAAAAAGGAGTGTTTTAATCTGTGCTGCTTATCCTTAAACACATCAATGGAGACTGCAGAGATCATTCTCTTGATTCAATTATTTCTTAGTCATTCATTTAAAAATACTAATTTAAGACAAATATTTGAATAATCATGTTTAGTCACAATAATCATGTGCTTTTCTTCTCATGGAGATTTACAGGTCTGTCAGCATCACAGGGAAAAAGAAAAGAATAAGGAACCCAGAAAACAACATTGTGTTCAGTTGAGAAATTCCTCTCCTCAGCTGAAAAACAGTAGCCAAAACCGGGTAAGGTACACAGAGAACTGGTGTGGCAATCACACATGTGGGATGGCTTTGCTGAAGAGCTAAGTCAGCACTTGCAGCTGAGGAAGCTGAGGGGTGGTAAGAGAAAGGACATAGCTGATTCCCTTGAGGCTCTGTGCCACAAAGGGACTGCAAATTTGACTATTAGCTGGTAAAACACCTATGTCAGAATCTGAGTTTAAGGAAAGTTGCATGGATAAAGCAATACATTTCTGAGTGATGCATTTGGCCACAGATTAGTATGGTAACCAAATACTGTCAATCTAAGGGACAGAAAAGTGTCTGTCTCTGTAACGCATGTGAGTTTCTTGAAGCAAACTATTAGCAACACAATGTTTGTTTTCACTATAGCAAAGTGTTTTACTGCAGGAAGTGACATATCCCCACAAGTGCCTGGGAGGCTTCTGATGCAGTCATGTTTTGGTTTTGGCATTGTGTAGAACTACGTTTCCTTGTTGGAGAAGCAAATATGTAACACGGTGTCATCACACTGTTTGATCAAGTCACTCTCCTACAGATCACTCCAGGTCTGTACTGTGGGATACTTTCTTAGCAAACTGGCATCTCACTCACAAAACTAAATCACATTTCCCACTTCTCACAATGTTGCAATGGGATTTTGTGTAGTTACGCGTGATCAGTTTTCCCTGTGCTAGTAAAGATCTTTGTCCCATTGCAGTTACGCTCTTTGGTATAGTTTGGAGCTGGGACACACCTTTCCTTTCTCTGGTGAGATTTACAAGCTCAATGTCTTTCTGGATGAAACCATTAAGCTCCAAGTTCTTTCCAGAGAAACTTCATAGGACAGCCCTGCTTGTTTGTCTGCTTTCACAGTTGTTCCTGGGTTTGATTTAAACTGGTTCATTTACATCATTAAAATGACAGACTTTATTTTCCTGCTTATGACAGTCCTTGGAGGGGGCAGGACAGGAATCATTGAAAATCTCAAAATGTGACTTACAAGTCAGAAAGATGCATTGAAATAAGCCTAGCTCTGGGTGTCATGTTTGTCTGAGGCAGTACTCAGCAAACCTCCAAAACATCTATTTATTGCACAAGTGCAAAATTTTACTACTCTCCCAGGGAATAACAGGAGCCATCAGTTTTAAAAAGCAAGAGGGACCTTACAGCCCTAAAGAATGGTAGAAATTATATGTTTCAAACACATCCACCTTTCACAGTTGGAGCGTTCAAACATGGACATTTTCCTATCTAACGTAATGCATCAGTTGCATTCAGCTCCTTGAGGATTTTGCCTCATGATACTTGTACCCAGAGGAGATCAGGAGTGAGGCATGCACTTCTCCTGTCTGGCAGCTCAAGAGCTAAAGGTTTTTCAGCAAATCACTTTCCTTTCAAGGAGTCACCACTGTGTCAGTGCATGTGTGCCCTCTGGGCTAACACAGGCACAAACCTACATGTACAGGAGAGGAGGAGTAAATATCAGTCTCTAGTCTCTAAGCAGAGTGGGGAGGGAGAGATGGATGCTCCTGGGGCTGCCTGCTTCCCCCCTATGGCTGCAAAAGGAGCCAAGGGAACCTTGCTCCAATGTAGATGTCTTCATTTCCAATACCTAACATTAGATGAGAGGAATATATCACTGTGGGGTATAGTGCAATCATCATAATCACTGTCATGGCAATTGAAACCAAAGTCACCTTCCCCCTGTACTACCATGCCTTGCTAAAAACAAGCCAACAGGACAGATTCTGCTATCCCCAGATCACTCACCAAAGGCTCAGCCATTCGATTTGTTCCCCTCCACCACCTATTAACAGGATTAGCTTAGAAACTGAGTGAACATTTTACCTTAGATAGGATCCCGTAGCAAATAGCTGTTAACTCTTGGGTGTTGGGGTAGATGAACACCACC
This sequence comes from Agapornis roseicollis, assembly GCA_002631895.1. Classification (NCBI taxonomy): domain Eukaryota; kingdom Metazoa; phylum Chordata; class Aves; order Psittaciformes; family Psittacidae; genus Agapornis; species Agapornis roseicollis. The sequence goes on along the minus strand of NDXB01020900.1, from coordinate 161,756 downwards.
TTATAGATTCTGTCAATTTTGAGGAAAGACAGTACAAGAAAGACAAAGCTGATAATCACGACCTGATAATCTTGGCTCTGTTCCCTCTGCACTCACTCTTTCAGCTGCATAATTTGTGTAGCTTTGTGTTTTGTGGTTGATTAATCCATATCTTAAGAAAGAGCTTCAATAATGCTATTGATACAATGGAGGGGTTCAGGCTCTCTTATTACTATGCAGGTTCCCCAGTGTCAGGTACCAGAGCTCGGCTGATATTGCTGCCTTCCCCTTAGCGCAGGCACTAACTGGGACTGTTTTCATAGCGCTGGTGATTACAGTATGTCCGAGACTTCTGTTCCTCTGCCGAGCCGGTTGAAACTGCCGCCTCGTTCCGTCATTACTGGGTCTGACTGGCAAACAGCAGATGGCGTGATTGCCTTAGGAGATGAACCTAAAACCCATCCCCAAACGGAAAGACGATGTGCAAGTGAATTTATGGTTTATTATTTGCATTAGCTGTCATTTACAAAAGACAGAAACTATGTAAGTAAACAGCTATCTTTACAAAAGGGAGAAGAAAGTATGTACATCGTATGTAACAAATGCAGATTGTACTGGAATATGTGCTGCACACAAATTAAAATAGAAACCTTACTAAACCATTGACACAAAGGTGTAAAACTTCAACAAAAGGCACAGGGAATTCACCAGACTCCTCTTGGAAAACGATGGGATGACACTTTAAATACGGTGCCACATTTACCATTGTAACAACCATCCAGTCCAAGACAAGTTCATTACCTCCTGTCTGTTTTTTTAATTCCTCCTTCGGTTTTCCAAAAGTACATTTCCTAAATTAACTTTGCCCTGGAATCTCCCATCTGTATTCTCATAATGATGTAGTGAATAGGCTAAGGTATTTAAATAGCAATATACAGCTCTTGCGTAGCAGTTTTTATCATAATATAAAACATCACTTCTGAATAAGATGATCACTATCTCTGTATCTGATAAATGGATACTCATTGATTAAACATACAAACGCTCCATCTTCTACAGGAAGATGGAAATGCTTTAAGGATGCTATAATTAAGCAGCAGTTTCCTTTTACAAAATTGAACTTGATTTAGTACTGAGCAGTGATTCAGGGAGTTCTCTAAAATTCCCCTAGTTCCAAGGACAGATGTGGTTTCATTGCAACCATTGGATTAGGTAATGGACACAAGAAACAGGTATCCAAGGCACAGCTTCGTTCTGACATCAAAGTTCATAAGCTATTTTTCATTCATAGAGATGGAAATAATTCAACCGAATCCCTTTCCTTGTACATGTTAAGTGTTTAATCCTTTAATGTCTTCTCAACTGTTATCACACATACCACTTGCTAAAAACTTAGGAGTGGAAAAAATTAGTAGAGAAAAGCAAAATAATTACAGTATTTTAGCTGTTACAATCAGTAACTCTTTATGGAACAGCTTTTTTGGTTTGTTTGTTTGCTTTTTTCTACAATGTTGATAGAAATGGTCAACATGGAATTCAGAATTTCCAAAATTAAAAGACAAAGCAAATCAGTGTTATCGCATTAGCAAGGAAAAAGTGGAAAAGAAAAAGCAAATGCTCATTTTAGCTGAAGAAGCTTAAAAAGATTGTGGGAAAAAACAGCCCTTTCTTCTCCTCATTCTACCAATTATTTAGTGTGGAATTTTCTTGGAGGCTAAAAAATTCCAAGTAGCTAAGCTCTACCAAAAGAAGTTGAAATAATGTCTTAGAATCAATACAATGACAGTAATAATTACTGGTAACACAAAAAGTATATTACAGCACTTACATTAATGAATGCTAAACAGCATTGGATAGTTAACATACAGGTTAAAAAGTTCAATATAAAAAAAGTGTAAAAAGTGTATTCAGATTTAAATGACTCAAACAATCAGTGTATGTAAGAGATATGCAGAAACAATGCCCTGACAAGATCTACTTGCAACTCATCACTTCACTACAGGTATATTAAGTATTGTACATTCTATGCCACCAAAGAGGGCAAAGTAGTAAAATATCTTGTAAAAGTCAAGGAAACCAGATACGTAACAAGAACAAATGCTTCAGAAATCCTTCTCCTGCAGGGATTAGGCCATTAATGTTTGACTGATGTTGGCTGATGAACAGATCTTTGACAGAAAGAGTCCCTTTATCAGAGAATTTGGTGTCCAAATTCTATAAAGATGAGAAACAGGGGCAGTGCCAATGACTCAAGCATTCCAGGAGTGGGGAAAGTACACAAGGAGGCAGTTTTCTGTTGCTCTGAGGACTCCAAATGCTAAGGGGTTGTCTTGGCACCAGTACCAACAGAGCTAACTCACAAGGGTGGGCAACATTCTGCTCCCACCCACTTGCCAAGACAGGCTTCCACATGGCACAGCATGGTGCCAGGTAGATGTGCTTCAGAGCACGTTGCAGGCTGCAGTCTTGCATGTTATGTTGGCACCACATTTCAGATCAGAGCTGTACCTTCAAAGCAAATCTCTAGATTGTGTCCACTTGTTGTGCTCTGGATCACGGCACAAAATAGTCTCTGAATACATCAAATGGATTCCCACTAGATAAAACAGAACCAGAAGGTGTGCTCCAGTAGCACACATCCTATGTCCCAACCACTAATGGGAGTCAGTAGTGATTCACTAACCCCTAAGCCAGACTAGAACAGTCAAAAATCAAGCTTTCTGAAACCAGATAGTTCCTTGGTGGGGACCTGTTTTGTTCCTTAGACCTACTTTTCTCATACTGCATCAATTAGTAATGTAGATATAGCCTGCAGTGTTGGCACTGTGAGTTGAACCTGTGAGAGCCCATGATATCTGCAGGCTTTCCCTATAAATCAGAAACGCCCTCTCACTACTGCGCTGTTCAATATCTGGAGTCAATATTGCATCATGAAGAACTACGAGACTGTTGTGGAGTCAGGCCATTGCACCCTGCATGAAGGGGATGCTCCCAGTCCTCCTTTTATCGGGCAGGAGGAAACACAACAAGGACAACATTCTGCCCCAATTTACCCTACATTTAAATTTAAACGGTGAGGGCCAGAAAGAATAACAGAGTAATTCTGTTTGGTTAAAATGGAAAGAATGATTTAGCGTAAGTGCATGCTGCAGCTGAGAAGCAGCCTAGATTAGGCCACCGGAGGCCTCTCCCGTGGTGCCCTGTCTGTTGCTTTTGCTCCACCTCCCTTCTTCAGGCTCACTTGCATGCCTCTGCCCCAGTGCGGTCACAGACTGCTGGTCGACAAGCGCTTCTGTGGCCACGCTGGCATAAGCTTTCCTTTTTGCTCTCTCACTTTAGGTGCTCTGTTGTTTTGAGGGGCTGGTTTTTAACGTGGGTCAGTTCTTGGCAGGGTCATTCTGTGACCCTACAGACAACTCAGCTGGCACAGTGAAGGGAGAGGTAATGGAGAAGGTAAGAAGTGAATAGCTAGAAGGGAGGCTCAGAGGAGGATTCTGCTTATGGTAACCTAACCAGTTTTGCTGCCAAATATCTATTTCTCCTTTTCACTGACATAATACCACTGCAGAAACAGCTGCGGAATTTCAGGAGCTAGCACAGTCCCTCTGGAAGACTCCTCAAAGGGGTGAAACTGCTTGGTCTGTGGCACTGCTGGTGGTGTGCAACATGAGAGTAAAAGCAAATCTTTGCAGGAGAGTAGAAGGGAAGATTTACTGAAGCAATATTTTGAAACATTTCTGTGAAAAAACAATGGAATTATCATAAAATGGAATTTCACACTCCCAGCACACCCCCGCCAGAGACAATGGACTTACAAACAGCATGCAATGGAAAGCAAGAATGCTAGTTACACCCCATAAGTTTCACAACCAGTCCTCATACCTATCCTTAACATGTCTGACCCACTAAACCTTGTGAGAGCAGGTCAACCAGGTCATGCTTTGCAGCAAAAAGAAAAATAAAGTTCATCATTCTTTTCTGTAAAAGTAAAAACCTGCAGTATTTTGAGTAATTCTGAGTCTGTTTTAAAATTTACTTAACTTCAACAAGCAAACAAAGTCATAAGAAATCTGCAGAGCTAAACTGGTCTGGCTACCTTGCATTTTAAACAGTAGAAGCTTTACAGTCAACTCCAAAAAATACCCACAAACATCCACAGGTTTAATGCATGTTTTACCCTGATGTTTTCATCAGATCAAACTGTTCCACAACTAAGGGGTACACAAGAAGGGAAGAAGTACAGCAAGAAGGATAGATAATTAAAGCAAGTGGGAAAGGGATCCAAATGTGACCAACAGGTCTTCTGAAAATGCAGGAAAGAAAGTAGCTGTTTTGTCTGGGACAAAGATCTTGAAGCAACAGGGACAAAACCAGGGAAAAATGAAAAACTCTTAATGTAAAGGCAACTCAAACCCAAAAAAGTGTAAAAGGAGACCCTCACCAGCAGAGCATTTGAGTGTAGACTCAGTGTGAAGCAAAGCCTAAAGGCAACGGGGGTGCATTGCTGGATTTAGAGGAGGGGGAAACAATGGGAAGAGACAACAACACTTTCACCGGTATCTACCAAGAGCTTGTCATTCTCAAGGACAAATGTTTCTTTTAGTTGCTCTTCCAGAGCTCTGTTGCTAAGCCTGGGAGCTCAGGCTGTAGAACGCTGCTGAAGAGGATACAGCAGCTCTTGCCAGACTAACTGCTTCCTGACAGACCTCCTAAGATCGGAGGAGACCACTTGCAATGGAGTGGTCCCTGCCATAGCCCTTTTCAGCTGTGTAAATGTAAAAGTGTTTTGGAGACACCACTTTGTCTGGGAGAGGTTACTGGTACCTGGTCCCTGGGGGTGACCTGCGTGGATGGATTATCACCACTGAAAACCGGTTTGCCTCTAGAAAGCACCATTTTGCTACTGAACTCAGCGAGAGAAAACACAGTAAGAATGTCCTTAGGACATTCTGGGTGAGGAATTTTTACACACTTATTCCAAAAGCCTATTAAAAATATACCTAGGAGAAAACACTAAAGAGCAAACAAATCACCCCTCCCCCCCAATCATTAATAAAAAGTAAAAGTCACATTATCAAACTATAGATCTAATTGTTTTCATTAAAAAAGAAGGAAAAAGCACACCTACCGCCTGCAGTTCTGGTCAGGTTCTCTCTCTCTCCCCNCCTAGGAGAAAACACTAAAGAGCAAACAAATCACCCCTCCCCCCCAATCATTAATAAAAAGTAAAAGTCACATTATCAAACTATAGATCTAATTGTTTTCATTAAAAAAGAAGGAAAAAGCACACCTACCGCCTGCAGTTCTGGTCAGGTTCTCTCTCTCCCCCCCCCCCCCAAAAAAAAAAGTAAAAATAAAAAATACAAGTAAAATAACTTCACCCTTTCATCAGCCTGGTTCCTAACTGAAACAGTTTCGTCCCAAGTACTCTACTTGCTGAATATCTCTGATGGAAGTCTTAAAGAACTGCAATTCTTCAGATGAATTGAAAGTAGAACTTCTTTGTAATCCTGGAGTTATTTTAACAGTAGACCTTCCCTGCACCAATGAGAAGAGATGGGCACCAGCTACAGCTGTCCTTATCAGAAGGTCAGGATTATTCCAGCTGAGCTGACAAAGGGCAGCTGAAGGAAGGCTATTGCCTTCTGGACTTGCTCTGATTTAAAAGACATCACTTTTAACTTGAAGTCAGCAATTTCTGTCTGAACTGCAATGTGAATTGTGTATCATTTAGTTCTGCTTAATGATTTAGATAATATCATTCATTAACTCTAATAATAATGGCCCCGGTTCACCAGAGTACTTAAATTATGCAAATAGCATCAGTTAGGCCAAAAGGAATCACGCGTTCAAAGTTAAATATGTGTTTTAGTGCTTGGGCAAGTGGGATTCCCAATGCACTCAGCAAAGAAGAAACGTTATGAGTCATGTTCATAAGATACGCACTTAATAATTAATTTTAGCTTTTTTCCTACGATAAATTGCAAGAGCTGTGGTGGGACAACCCCAAAGCTTACATGTGAACAGAATTTAACCTTCAGCAATAGCAGCCAAGTACGGGACGCCAGATTTGCGCAGCAGTTGGTACGAAGTATCCCAAGTTGTATATTCTGCCCTTCAGGCAGCTGGGAAATGTCCTCTGCACCCCTCAGCACTTTGCCAAATCTTTATTTTTCTTCACTGTATATATGAAACAGTAGACTGTAATGATCCTCATTTTCCATCTGGGAGTGCATCTGCTTAGATGTACCCACAAAAGGGCCTTAATGGGCCAGCAAAATAACATTTCTGAAGGGCTCCAGATAAAATGCATTCAGTGTGCATGGGGGAAACCAAAGCAAAAGCACAGGAAGCAAAGGAATTATTCAGTGAAACCAGGGTTTTTTTCCACACTCCACATTTTCCTCCTCCAACAAAGTATTTCATGCCTTCAAAATTCAGTGTGCTTTTTTCCCTTTTTGGCAAAAAACACCCATCACTTTTTTATAATTAACAGGGACAGAAAGTTTGTGATGAAAAGGTGAAAGACGGAATCATCAATGATCTAGGTGAAAGTTTGCGATCAGAACAGTAGCAGAAAGTTTTTCCACGTCCTCTCTCAGCAGCACTCTGAACAAACGTGGGGGTTCACCAACGTTTCTGAAGGTAATTGTTCAAGAAGGATTTCTTTCTGGCATCAAAGGATCCCCCCCGAAATATTGTCCATGTCTTGCACTCGTTTATACAGCGGCTGCTGGAAAATGAGCCCAACTCTTCATCCGAAGAGTCTGACCACAATAATAGAAAGAAGTGAAAATGACCAAAGAAAAGGAATATAAATGGTGTCATTTTCAAACCCTGCCTCTGGCCTCTGGGACAGTACAGAAAGCAAAACAGAAAGCGTTGGCACGCCAAGGTCCTGCAGCCCCAGCAGGCAGCATCTGGCACAGATTCCTGGTGTGCAGTTGAAGAACTCTTCCCAAGCTCCAGGGAGGGAACTTGCAAAACATCTCCAGCAAATCTTCAGGAAGGTCCTTCTTCTCCTTCCATTGTGCTGTCATTTCCCAAGCTTCTCCACCCTCAGACTTGTCTCACTTTTTGGCTATCAGCCAAGGAGTTTGACCCTTGAAGTAGCACACAAATGGTTTCACATGAAAGCGGCCAGGCAGAATTAGCAGCAAGAATCATCAGTGACAGCAACCCCATTACAGGTTTTAATAGAGGTGGATCCTGAAACTGAGCTGTCACATTCAGGGTGGTGCAAGCCCAACTTTTACCTTTCAGGTTCTTCTTGAAATGCAAATCATTCATGTTTGGAAAGAGCAGCTGATCAGTGAAATTTCACTGACTCACAACCTCTGGTTCATCACCAGTGAGATTATATTGGTATCAGGGGCTGTCAGAACAGCCATCTGAAATGGTTATCTAATACAGTGAAAAAAAATTATGTTGTGATCTGCAGCAGCCACAGAGAATGTTTGCCACCATTTTCTGACCCTTATGATAGGTGAGCAGGTATCTTACATATAGTTTTTCCCCAGCACTAGATCAGTTATCTTTCACCTTCTAAACAAATGCTGCAGACAATCTCAGGTCATTTCCCTCTCCCTCTGCATACACTGCCTGAAGTGTTATGCTGTGTGAGTACCTGCTTCCTAAAGAAACCAGTGTGAATCAGCTGCCTCAGCACCATTGAGAATTAGCTCCAAGAGCCGAGTTTCCTTTACAGCTGAAGCCTAACAACTCCTTTTGCCAAGATGGAAAAGGAGCTGCTGGGTTTCAAAGGAAAGTAAAAATGAAAGTTTTTCAAGTCAGCAAACTCTCCTCCAGAAAGGTCTAAACATGCGTTTTGCTGAATTACATTCAGCTTTTTCAGGGTGTGCCAAAGGAAGCATTAAACAAGTCTCAGAAGGTCATGAATTCTGCTGCCCACATAAAGCATCTTTAGAGTCCAGCAGCTAATTTGAAACCAAGCCAATGATATGGACAGAATGATCAGAGATAATGCAGAAGAAAAAAAGACATGAGGATAACAGCATGTGTTGACACTCTGTGTGTGTGTCTGCATTTTGCTGACAGAAAGTAGGTAAATGCTATAGAAGCTGTGGCACCAAAGCCTCTTGTGGCTTGTAAGTCAGGAGTATCTCCACTGGTAACAGAAGAGTTACACTGGGGCAAAGCTGGAAGAAAAATCAAACTTCTTTTGCTCAAACTATCCCTCCTTCCCTGCCTCTTTGCTGACACAACTCAGGTACTTTCAAGAGTTCTGGCAATTGCATTTCAAGGTCCCCTGTGCCTCAGGTAAAAGCTTTCTCACCAATATATCAGCTGAAAACCAGCCCAAGAAATAAACCAGATACAATATAATCTTAAGACTCCTTTACCTTTCAGTCGCAGTGTCAAGACAACATAACAGATGTACACTCTGTTTGATTTTAGCTCAAGCAAACCCAAGCAAAGGCAATCCCATGCAGTGCAATCAGAAGTTAAGTTATAAACCAAAAACACACTACCAACACCAAAGGGAACAGGAAATACTGACAGGTTCTGTGAGGGAGCTGTAAGGTTTTGAGGATTAAAGAGAGCCAGCATTTTACAAAGGAGCTGAAGCATCCAAACCACCTACCTTGTGGGCTGAGCGCTACAAGACTGGGATAAAAATTCACTGATGCTACTACCATAACCTTCCAAAAGCAAGACACCACCAGGCTGCCTGTTTGGGTCTTTAGTAACTGTTTTGTAGTTAACAGGTATGCAATTAAAACACCAGAGTGGTGTGGCATCCATTTAAAGAAGTGCTGTTCCAATTAGCTTCACAGCTGCAAAGACTTACAGCAGGGAGCTGGGTCTTACATTAATGAGATACATTACTGACAAACCAAACAAGAATCCCTCACAGCTCTGCAGTTCTTTTTCTTTCTGTGCCATTTCAGCTTCTCAAAGCATCTCATGAGAGCACCATGCATGGAAAAGTTTCATCCAAAGGACAATGCTGGCATGAGAAGAAATGGCTGTGAATACCATGAATTAGTTTAGGTTGAAAGTTGCAAGGAGTTTCCAAACTGTGAGAGCAATCTGAGTAAGGAACAGCCTATGGGAAGGGGAGGCCAGAGACACAGGGTGGTAGAAACCTCACTGGTGTTTAGATAAAGTTCAATGGATTTCTGAAAGGGCAAAGTAACAAATGGATTGCAGCAGTCAGGGGCTGGTCTCCTTTCCAGGGACAGTCCCTGCAGGCTGTTGCGGACAAGAGAAGCACATCTCTCCCTCCATAGTACTCTGGTGGTGCTAAAAGACTGTGTGGAATCAGTTGGAAAAAAGTAGTAGTTTGTAAACAGATGAATAGCAGAGTGCAGGAGGTGGTTGTGGTGGTGACCACCTCAGCTGACACAGCACAACACCGCAGGAACTCTGGTGGTAAAAGCTATGCAGTGGTGCTGTGGGAGAGAGGGTGCGTTGGTCCTTTTGTAGTGCCTGTGTCAAGAGCAGGATCTTAGTGTCTCGGTCTAACTAATGAATTACTGCTTGTGGGTAACTGATCTCTGCAGGGATCTTTAAATACTGATACTTCTCTCTATCACCCAGAAACTTCTGGGTTACAAACTGTCTTTCCCCCTTACTTGAAGGGTCAAGGAAAGGGGACATGTTTCAGGGAATAGATTTAGCCTTCCACTCCTTTGCTCATTTTCTAAGACAAGTATATTGTGTGATGTTCACTTTGGTCTAGTAGTATACATTTTCTTGATGGGTAGCTCAGACTTGAGGCATTAACAAAGGGAGGGCAGGAGGGATAATTAAGATGCACAGATGCAAATTATTACTGATACTGCAAATCTGCATGCGACCTTTGGTTAACATTTTTAAAAAGCCATGTGGATTGATTTCTGCAATGAACACCCATTAGGATATCATCGAGGTATTCTGCCATAGGCTTTAATTCAGCTACTTGCAGGCCTGCAATTTAGAAAGATTTTAGAATTTCTTGTTGACCAGGGCTCATTGTCCTTAGAGTTATTCCTGCTCATGGGAAGCGCTCCATTTTAGCCAGAGACAAGAGACTAAGAAATTATCTTTGTACAAGGTGACTCCACCTTGTCCTGGAGAAGGTGTTACCACTCCTGCATGCCCAAGGAGCAGCCTCTTGAAGAGCTGGCAGGGGGCTGTGCTTGCTACTCTGAATCTGATTGAGAAACAATCCTTGTTTGATCGTTATTAATCATGGAATCTCTACATTCCCAGTGTACAGTGGCTACTGGGAGGTTTTCAGCAGCAACTTAATTTAGTCACCACAAAACGGTTATTATTTCACTTCAATAAAAAATATATGTAATGTTTTGAAATATTCATGAATGACTGCAGCTTGGAAAATAAAAATGACCTTTAAATCTGTACAGGGCAGTTCCTTCGGGCACTTTTAATGCAATAATTTATTAAGTTTCTATATTCATCATGTGTGCACAAATATCATGTAAATATTACAGCTGTACTCCATGACAAAACAAGCATAAAGCAGACATAGAATTATACAGAGAACTGACAAAAGGGGAAGAAGGGAGATCTAGTATTTTCTGTACAAAAAATACGCAGCTTTTTGATAATTTGTAAAAATGCATAACTTTTGGCATGTCAGAGAAGAACACGGTATAAAAATAAATATTCTATGTACAGTAACACACACAGGCCAGTCCAGGGTTAGAATTATCACTGCAAAAGAAAATATAAATGAGTGTTAGTGACAATTCACCAACAATTGTTAGTGACAGCTCAGCAGGGGGAAGGACTGCTTCATGGGACGGAAGGACAGCGTTAGGGAAGCTGGCTCTGGGGTTTCCAGGAGGAAAAGAAATGGTGCTGGATCTCAGCAGAGATCCTTTTCGCCTCCTTGGGCAGTGGGGATGGGAAGTTCAATTCAGGCTGACTGACTGCCTCCACTTCCTTCCTACCACCGTGGCTTGACTTTTGGCATTAATGCACACAGCAGGTACTGAAGGTGGGCTAGGCACTGAGGAGTGGCACCTCAGAAGGGGACTCCTGAGGTAGCTGAATCATCAGAAACAAAGGGAGAGTGGAAGGGACAGGTATTACACCCCCTCTCGGTGCTAGCCCAGAATTGAGCTAAGCAGCCCTAACTCCTGTGCTACAGCCCAGCTATCAGGACACCCCTCAGCAGGACTCAGGGGGATCTGGTGCTGAAAGCCCCATGGCGGCTCTGCTGAAACAGGTGTGAACTTCTGTCCTGCTCCCACTATCCTCCTGTAGCACCCAGGTTTCCTAGGGTATGCCAGCTCCCAGCCTTTAGTAATGGAGTTGACTAGGTGGAAACCAAACCTTTTTCCAAGTATTTCAGCACTTCAAGGCCAGGCGGCTTAAAGGCTGCAAATACATTCTCTGTTTTTTAGCCCATAAAGCTAAACTGCAATATACAAACAAGGAAAAGTTTCGCTTGCTGCTTTCAGGGGTGTGGGCCTGGAAATCTCATGCATGCCTCCACACCTCTTTTGATTTTAGCCAGACTTGTTGCAAAACATCAGCAGGACCTGTGGCACTGCCAGCTCAGCACAGTCACAACACTTCCAGGATTTACCTTATTCCAGCAGCCTTGAACTGGAAGGCCATCTTCCCCCTGCAAAAAAGATGGATGAAATAGCAGTTTAGGACACATAAAATAGCACTAAGATTGAGGAAAGAAGGCATGGGTTAACTATTACAGCTGCAACAAACAGTCTGAAGCAGGGCTAGAGGAATAGCCTGAAAGATATTCCTCACCCTTCTGGAATGACCCGGACTTCTGGCTAATGTAACCAGTGTAGCTTGAAGCAAGGGTTGGAGCTGAAGAGGGGGGTTGCCTGCTGGTGATGCAAGGACTTATGTACATGGGGTCTGTAGGCTCATTCTCATTCTTCACTGAGGAAGGTATTTTTCTAGGCTCCCCTGAAGGTAGGGGGGAACACAGGAGGTCCGATTTAGCTAGAAAAATACTGCAGGAAGCTGTCAGAGGAAAGTGCGAGATGGCTGATCGGTGTCATTGGGCTTGACTCTGTAATGCTGAGGTTATAGCAAACAGCCAGCGCTGACCTTGAGTCCCAAGGGGAGTGTGGAGAAAAACTCCATTTCTTTTCTGCCCTATCTGTTAAAGGGTTTGCTTTATCATGTGAGACACTGCCCAGCTGCCCCCTCTTGCCTCTGAGAACATCTTGCTCCAGGGAAATTAGGAAGACAAGCAGCAGGGCAGACCAGGTGCTGGCTGAGGAGGTCTCAGCTGACCCCTGGGAGGGGGGTTTTGCCTCAACCGGGTCAGTGAGATTTCTGCAAAACTCCACTGGCACTTCTGCAACCCTGAAGTCTTGGACTACACATCCCAAAGTGGGGATGTGACTGTTTCGTTTTAATGCTGAAGAGGGTTGGATGCTTTAAGGGCTGTGCTTCTAAAAGACTGAGACTGTTTTGTTGGGAAATGCTTTTGTGAATTACTGCCATTAATTTCATCTCAGCGAAGCCTAAATTGATGTGAGAAAATGAGGAATTATGTCAACGATGCTTAATCTCCTGCTTTTGAGCAGGAGATAGAGTCAGATGTAAGGAGATACACCTCTAACATGAGGAGCCCAAAAATTCTGCTCTGTGTGTCAGATTCATGGGCTGTTTCTATTCCCCAGGAAATCTCAGGAGCAGGGAGTGAACTTGTACAGTGCACAATGCAGGCACATTTCTTTATTGAAACAACTTAGTTGTCACTTCTTCAAGTACTGTGTGGGAGATCTGAAGTGCATATCATCCCATTTGTGAAGGCAAGAGGGGAAAAAACACCAAACAGAAAAGCAAATGCATGGAACTATATCAAGAAATAAACTATTTGAAGGAGATACACTTTCAAGGAACTGATGGACTGACTGTTGCCATGATGCTTACAATCATGCTGCTTTTCAAATGCATTTTATGGACTGTGCCCTCCTTGTTCTACTTCCTCCCCCCCACCTCCCCCACCCCCCCACTGTGGCAATACTGAATTACAGGTAAATTGTGGTGTTCCCATTGGTACTTTGGTGGTGGTGAGAATGACTGTGTAGTGCATTGCAGGAGGAGATGGGAAGTTAGGTGTATGAAGGAATGGGAGGCCAGGGAGTTACATCTTGGGGATCAAAGGAAGGCCAGGGTCACAAGGAAGTGTTTGTTGCAGGTGAATTTGCCAAGAATGGAAATGCAACATGCTTATTAGTACCAAGTATCTCCTTCCACATATCTCAGATGCGTAAAGCATTAGCTCACAGCCTCCACAAGTTACACACATGGATGTGTCAGCTGTAGGCTAAGCTTTTAACCATGTTGGATCTAAACCCATGCTTATTCACGTTCCCAAGCTAGTTTGCATGCCAGAACACTATATATATAGAAAAAACAATGGCATCTCTATTTCACCAAATTTTTTTTTGTTGAGCCTCCACTAACAAAAATGGGTATGAAAAGAAGTGTGCATTCTAATATAGCCGTGTGTGGTGAATCCTGAGAGCAGAGACATAAAGAGAAAGGTAGCCTACCAAAGAGACAACAGCACTCCCCAAAAGGATGGAATGCTGGAAGGAAGACTAATGTTAGATCTTCACAAAGGTCAAAGAACAAAGACTTTTAATTTCAGGGGTAGCTTCCTCAGGAAACCAAGAAAACCTTCCCAACTGAATGTGGCTTTTTTCATCTGGGACATATTTTTCCAGCTAGTTGAACTAACTGATACCCCATCCCTTGCAAATGGCATCAAACACTTTTAAGTGAGCATAAAGCTTGGAATGGCCACCATCAAGCAAACATAGTCATGCCAAACAAGGGCCTGAAGGGCGTGGGAGTACAAGTTCCGATGTATTATGGGAACAGGCAGTTCCAAATTCAAGTTTCTTTGATGCTATGGGACCATTTGGACTTCTGGGAAGAGTCACAAATAGGAGTTATCTAGCAGAAATCAAGGGAGATAAGTGTCCAGTTAATATGTTTAAGAGGATAACTTTTTATTCAGTCATACTAACGCATAGGCTGACTGAGATAATACTGAGCAGTGTCAGGCTGTGCTAGCCATGTACAAGCATTTAAAAATAGAGATAATGAAGGACATGAGCATGGCAGCTCCTTGCTAGAAAGCCAAGCCAGTGCAGAGGCAGTTCTTTGTATGTTAGTCTACTGAAAGATGCTGAAGCAAAGACAAAGAAAGAATTGAGGCAGTTGTAAATAAATTCGCATTCCTGCTGTGTTTTTCCTCATGCCACAAGGTAATGCTGACAGCAGCTGTGAATCATAGCATGAAGGAAAGGGGCTGTTTCTGACAACAGCAGCATGATGCAGCTTGGGTCAGGATAGGTAAAGAAGGAATTGCCAGATGTTTCTATGGCATGCACCTATTCAGAGGTATTAGAAAGTGACAACCAAGATACAAAAAGCAAACAGGCATGTAGGAAAGGGAAGGTACACCATACCAATGGGCATGGGGCATCCAGGCCGTCCAGCCCAGGTAACCCCGGCTCACCCTTCTCGCCTTTAAAACCTCGGAGACCCTGTTTATGAAATCAACCACTATCGTTATTTCAGTTAATGCCAGTCACCTCCATGTCATGGGAGGAGAGGCCAAGTCCCCCACTGGGGCTGTCGCAGGGCACTCTGCTGCATACCCGTAACACAGATGGCCCATGTTAGCAGTTTTAGTTGTGTTTGTGTAACCAGTAGTAGCAGATTCCTTACTGTTTTTTCTGTAATCTACAAGTCAGGAAATACTTCTCTGAGTTAAATCTGAGAGGATGGGAATGGTGTTTTGCCTATCCTGAAATCATCCATTCTCCCTGTCCTCTCTAGAAAACCCAGCAGCTGGATTTCTAGACGCATGATTCACAAGTACTCCTAGGATTTTTGGCAGTGTCTGCTGCAGCATATGAGTTTAGATGAAAATGTATATATATTCTTATATTTATTAATTTGTCTAGATTTATAGACAATATATTTTGACAGAAATATATCCCATTAAAAATAACTGATATTTATTTTCCCTCTCGGTAATGCAGCTCAAGTGCCCTGTATCACTCCCAGGCGACCACATCAGCTGGCCATTATTCCAAGGCAAGAAAAACATCATTCAGGTTTTGCTGTTACATAGACACGATGACATTAAACATCTCCAGCGAAGAGCCAGCAAAGGAGACACAGGGCTCTGTCCACAAAGGAGAAAGCCCTGGGCTCCCAGCACACACATGGGACATCCCCATGTATTCCAAACCTTTGTGAGCTCTGGAAGAGGAAGGAATATAACTATGGTCACTCAACAGCCTGATTGCCCAGAGGTTTCCCACTGAAGAAAGCAGCTTTGCCACAGATTGCAGTGGGAACCAGGCTGGGCCTTATCTGAGTGTTGTACTTTTGCAAGACCATTATTTATGTTATGATTTCCTTCTTTCTTCCCCATCAACAAATCTTAAAACAATACATTTGATGAAACAGAACATACCAACGGACAGGGTGCATCTAATCCAGGCGCTCCTTGGTCTCCCTTATCCCCTTTAGACCCTCTAGAGCCTTTCTTGCCCCTCTCCCCCTGTAAATAATAGTTTGGTCCAAGAAAAAAGAATACACAAAAGCTTTAGGATCATCCATTTCAAACAAATGTCAGTGATAGTTTAAAAAAAGATAAACATGTAGGAAACATTTTAAAGGAAGAGAAATCTCTCTTTGAGATGTTAAGTGAAAAACAATGTATGGAGCTACTAATCGTTACTTAGCTGCATAAACACATTGGTCATTGCTAAAAGCCCACACTGATAGACCATAAGGGCTCTGCATCAAAGGGATTACAAGTGTGTCTGAACTTTAGGAACAGGCCTATAGTCAGCCAGGGGAGCACAACTCCTCCTCCTCCATCAGTACCGTCATTATGAGACCGCTTCTCTGGGCTGCCTATGTGTTCACCACAGTATACATTCAGAGAGAGAGGTACCTTCTGAGAACTGGCTGACCCTAGGCACACAGCCTGGGAAAAGACTCCTGGCCACCAGTGTGCCCCCTCATCTCAGTCTCCAGCTAGCTGGGAGGGTCCCTCCAATGCCACAGGGGCAATGCCTAGTGCCTCAGACGACAAGGCCTGCAGCACACCCGAGGCAGGCTCTCCTGCTGCAAGAAGGCTCTGCTGGCACAGATGCCGTGTGTTGACTGTACTTTTCTTACTGCTCTGAATTCTCATTCGTAATGTAAATGAGTGTTTAGAAGCTCTCCCTTAAACTGTTTAATTAAACTCTTTGCCATCAGGGGTTGCTAGCTCTTCCTTAAAAGCTGGCATGGTTTGCTTTTTGTTTTGGGGGGTGGGTTCTAGTGGGGAGGGAAGGTTGGGAGGTTTAGTTTCAATTTTTTTTAAGATTTAAAATTACTTCTGCATCCCAGAGCAGCAAAGCTTTAACTTGAGTGGGTGTGCTTGCCCGAGTCGTACAGTGGTTTGTGCACTGGGGTGCATCAGCATTGCTAAATAAAAAAAGAGCTGGAGAATGCAGGAAAGAAGTACTCAGCCCTCACAGTCTGCATCTGCACCTGCACAGCCTGGTTGTCCTTTGGGATGCTCTGAGTAGTTGCTCCTCAAAAAAACCTGCTAGACAAAGGACTGGTCCTCAGCAGTACAACCACAGGGCAGCAACTGGTCCCTGGCCCTCTTGTTTGGCAGCATTGACATACCCCCAGGAAGGTGGTATTCTTACAATGGTTTGATATCACAGTTTCTCTGTAGGCTCCAGGTTGAGTTACACCAGGGCCAGGACAGGGAGGAAACAATTAGAGAATCACAGCCAAAGAGGAGACCTGCTCTCATGTGGAGGGGCAGCATTAAGGCAATGAAAGACAGCCACAAAAGGGGCTGAGGGAATGCCCGTATGCTCTGTTGCACCTCCTCACAGAATTCTCCTCCACAGAATTCTGTGATTCTGTGATTCTCACCAAGGAACGATACATCCCACCCACAGCAAGGCAGGGTGTTGTGTGGGTATTTGTCAGTTATACCTATACCAAATCTTTACATGTAACAGAAGAAATTCTTAAAGCTGCTGAGCATAAAATGGGAAGGAGCTGCAGCACAGGGAACTGAATTTAGGATCCTTGTGGGGAGGGTTAAAGGAATTAAGGGATAAAATCAGACAGCACAGGTTGCTGTTTCTTCAAAAAACTGAAAGTGTTAAATCCAAAGCTGGCAAGAGAAATGGATGGGAGAGGAGAGGTAATGAGGAGAAGTCACCCAGAACCAAGCACTGGAACACAGAGGATAATCCAGGAAAATGTGGCATGGGTTGCTCTGCAGGAAGGAGGAAGGAACCAGGAAGAATGGCGGAAGAGGAGGAAGGGATAAAGGGGACAAAGGTGGACCTGTAGGAGCGAGGAAGACACACATACACACAAGAAAAAACACAGGCATTAAAATAACAGTGAAGATACCGGCTTGGTAGCACAAGTTCAGGGTTTGCACTTTTTCAGCTGGGTTACTTGAAAGGTTATCTGCTCCCATTGCTACCTAGTGCCATGATACTGTCTCTGCCTGTCCTCAGGCACAGCTATGCTCATCTCTCACTCTGAACAAAGGGCAGCAGGAGCATTTCTGGGATTTAGAAAGCACTAACAGAGGATTTTGGCAAACTATTTGGGAGCTTAACAAAGTGGATCCTCATTTTTAATGTCGTCAACACTGAAAATCTTTAGATTGAAGTGCTACGCATACTGCTGCTGTCAAAAAGAAAGAGAGGCATTTCAGATGAACACATCTCCCACTTCTGAAGAGGCCAGTGTTGTACCCTAGCCCGCTATGGAACAGGTCAGCAGTGGCTGAATTGCCACCATAGTTTTACCAGTATTTGAGAAAGACTTCCCCATGCCCTTGAGGAGGTTCTGATGCAAAAGCCATGTGTCCCACTGTAGGGGCGACCCGGTGCTCAGCTGGGGATACTGGACTGCAGAGCCACCCTAGGGAACTGGCACTGTATCCAGTTCTGCTAAATGGTACTTGTCAGATGTCTCTAATGACTTCAGAGGGCTAGTGGTATGCTGACAAAACAGCTGTATACAGGGGACTCAGCAAAACTGCTGTTTAACTCTTGTGATTAGCAGTGGTCTGTTCATGACTTTAGAAGAGGGGCAGGAGAGAGGGGAAGCTCCTGTACAAAGACTAAGTTGGCAAAGTGGTATTTTCTAGGCGCCACTGACAAAGATATTGCACTTGCCCATTTACAGTCTCAAGTTGCTCACGTTTTTTTGTTTCAAAATATTTGTTGCAGTGAGGCAAAGTGCATGTGTGCTTCAAGGCACCGGCAAAGCTTCCCACTCATGCTTTCCAAATCATCCTCTACAAGGAGATGCAGTTTCTCAAGTTTTTATTTGAGAGCTGAAAGAAATCCTATCTACAGCTAATAAATAAGATACCCAGTTTAAAAACCAACTGAAAAAGTCTGGGAGTTCTGTTAAAGTTAGGTTTTGTTTAGAAGCCACATGAACAAAACAAAATGCATGTTAGTAAAGAGGAAGTTAAGAAGCAAAGCCAGAAATGCAATGATTAAAATAGGGGAGAACTTCTGAGCTCCCATGCAACTTGGATCTTTCTCCCCTAGTTTAAGATGCCGATTGGCTACTGCTTTCCAAAATTGCCCATTCTGTGCAGAGTCAGGTCATAAATACATTGCAGATAAAGGACAGAGAACACCCACTGTATCAAAAGCAAATTCATATAATGAAATCACTACACAGGCACATGCACTGTGAAACTACATTTTCAGATACGCTTAGGTGATACCAGATTCTTACGAAGAGAAGGTGCATATGTATGTGTGACTATATGCATAAAGACATATGCATGTGTGCTACAGTGAACTGCTTGACATATTTATACAACTGTAATCTTACAAAGACTCTAATCCAGAAGTCATTTCTATTTCTAAATATAAATTATATTCAACTATAGCTTTAAATGGTTTTTATCAAAAAGATTATGAGCCTTAACAGGCAAAAAGTTCCCTGGGAAAACCCAATGAAAAACTAGGAGTTTGTCCATATGCACTTTTTAGAAGTGTGTATTTTATTACAACACAGGTGGTATGACAGAAAAGCAGCCATTCACATTATTGGTTTTGACCCAACTCTTCACCATCACATTCAGAACAATGCCTGAGGAGACTTCATGTCTGATTCTTTAATGTAGGCAAATTTAATTCATCTTTTCCAAATTTCCATCTTCCAAATTCTCTGGAGGATCATTTGCTAGAGGACAACCTTCTTTTTTATGATTCAGGGGAAATTTAAAAGTAACACAGTAAGATTTGATGGCTTCACCTCAATTAATTCTCATGGGAATCCCTATACACATCAGTAAATAGATAAGCAGCATTTCCTAAAGTAAGCCATGTTGCCTTAGTTCTACTGCACATGAAGTCCCATGCTTCAGTGAGAACAGAGCTATGACAACAATGAGCATGTTAGAAAACCCCTATCCTATAGCTTTCAGATAGATGTACTGCAATGTCCCAGATGATTATATGAGCTACAGGTATCGCCTTCTAAAAACAAGTTTGTAAAGTTACTTATATGAAGGTTTAGCAGACAGAATTGCATGCTGGCTACCTGGGGTCGCTCAGGTGTTAACCAGTCTATTATTGTGTGAATATGTTAGTAACTACATACAGGAAATTTGCCTGGTAACTTACCCGGATTCCTCTGTCCCCGGGTAGACCTTGTAAACCCTGAAATGCATTAACACAAAAAAGAAATGTTTTAAAACAAGCAGTCCCCTCAAAAAGAAGGATGTGTGACCGGGAGTTTGTTTTTTCCATTTGTACCAATTGCTCTATGGTACAAAAACCAAACCAAAACAAAACACTTTTCCAGCAGACAGCCTCCTCTTCTCCCCCATTAGACCATCCAGCTTGTAATACCATTACTACTACTACCACTGTACAGTTTCTTCAGATAAAACCCAAATAGTTTAGAGAATGCAGTTCTCTAAACTTTTTTTAAGTTTTCACACACAGCACTTTTAAAGCTGCATTAAGTGCTGTGTGTAAAAAGTTTTTCTCCAGCTTTTTTCACTCCCTGAAAAAAGCAGCAAACTTCGTTTTTTGTGTTGAACAGCAAAGCAGCTCCAATTACACAAAACTAGAGCTCCCGCACTAGCCCCATTTTGCA
Source organism: Agapornis roseicollis (assembly GCA_002631895.1). Classification (NCBI taxonomy): domain Eukaryota; kingdom Metazoa; phylum Chordata; class Aves; order Psittaciformes; family Psittacidae; genus Agapornis; species Agapornis roseicollis. Next base: position 141,629 of record NDXB01020900.1, on the reverse strand, counting down.
AAAAGTAATCCCAGAAAGTGTAATTAATCTCATTGAAGGCAGCTTTTGTCACCACAATGACAAGACAGGGAGGGCCCTCTGAGACAGGTAGAAGGCAGGCACCCAAGCTGTGCAGAGATAAATGGAGCAGATGTGTTCAAAAGCAGCATACATACCCTGGGAATCCCATGCAGCTTCTTTTGGTAGTTCAAGAACCAAAGTGAATTAACAGTTTCTTCTGTTCAGCTTAATCTGCCTCATTCTGAATCATTGCTCTGAAGCTACCAGGTGATTTCTGTTGCTCCCATAGGGTACACAGGCTTGTAACTTTAGTTCTTTAACACCTAACCTAGCTGAAACTGCAAATTCTGTATGGTATCTTAAGCTATCAACCACAGCAAGGAAATAGGCACTTTATATAACAAATCCCTGGTACTCCCATTACTCACGGGAAGCCCTGCTGGGCCCATTGGTCCTACGACTCCAGGATCTCCTTTACTACCCTGAAATGGAGACAAAAAAGTAGAAATTGTTACATTCCTATTCAGTACAAACAGGCAGCATAGCAGTGACTACAGCAGCACTATGGAAGAAATGCATTTCGAAGCACCTGAACACCCCACAAGGTTGAGATACTAAAAAAATCAAGGAGGCCCAGATGATGGTCTAATATGCACAAGGAATGAGCATTTCCAGCTCTAGAAAAACCTAGAGGTTCTCTGTCCCAGAGACATGTGGTATCTACAAAGAAATTACAGAGCATAGGTCAGTTCTGACACAAACTCACCCTTTCTCCTTTTGGTCCTGCTGGTCCTGAAACCCCAATTGGTCCTGGAGTACCCTGTAGTTGCGGGAAGGAAAACACATCAGGACAGTTTTATTTCAGGGCCTCATTAAATCCAAGAGACACTGCTTCTCTTTTAGGAAGAAGCACAGCTGGGAAGGACAATCCAGTGATAGAAGACATCTAGCACCACTACAGCTTTCAGTATTGGTGGTGATGGGTTTGAAGCAGTTGTAACAAGCAATTTGAAGAACATGGGAACTGCTATGTTAAGATCACACCAGCACCATTTTACAGAGCTTTATTTTTAATTTTGAAGCTATCTCCTGACAATTGTTACAGCAGGCATTTCGACCAGTTCTGCAGGAGGGATTTTTTTCTCTCTAGTTTGTATCAGACAAGGTTGAAAGCTGTAGCTTTCTTCTTAGCTTTATTCTAAAGGCCGTTTAGATACATAATAAGCAATTTTCTTTTTCTTTATTTCCTTACCTTCTTTTCCCCCTAGAGACAGTTGAGTTGAACAAAAATGAAAGAATTTAGTTACTTGGTGGCAGGCAGCCAGTCAGTCATGCAAGTTGAAAGACGCCATGCTGCAGAGCTGAATACAGGTGCATATATGCACAGATGCAAACTATGAAGGGTATCATTCAGTCCCTTTTTGCCATTTATGTCATTCCACCAGACTCTCAATCGTGCTAATGGGAAAAGCTAGTCCTTTTGCTAATCCTTTGACACAGGGGCCACCCCCCACAAGCATATCAAACTTACTTCCTACTGCTGCTGAGAATTGCTTGGGCTTTGGGAAATTAGCCCAGTCAAAGCTTATCTTTAATATGGGTGATATAGCAGTTAGGCAATAGTCCTGGCTAAGAAAAAGATTCAGGCACTTTCAACTCTCTATAGACTCCTTAAAGTTGTTGTGGAATACTCCCCATTGGAGGGTCTCTTACAACTCTCCCAGACTACATTCTGCAGTCTAGATAAAGTATAGCTTTCAAACTTGCAGTGTGCAGTGCACCCACCTAGCTACATAGTATAAGTGTTTGCCTTCCTTACCCTACATCACATACTATTAAATTGGCAAGAACTATGCTAAACATTTCAGTATTGGTCTACAAATCTTCACAGACCCTTGCTAAAGGGATATTTTTGAGGCCAATTACCTGCCTTCTAGGAAGAATAAAGGAGGAAGCTTCTGAATCAGGGAAGTCTTTTTCTTACAGCTTTAAAGATAAAGGTCTTGCATGTATTAATGTAAGCTTGGGATACTTAGTCACCAAAGTAACCCTTCTAATGAGAGCAAGATGACTCGTGGATCAGGAGAGCTTTTCAGAAAAGTTAAGATCTGCAGAATAGAAGTAGCTTATGCAGCACACAACTTCAATGTAGTGAAGGAAGAGAGAAAAAATCAGACCCTCCGTAGGGTCATGCACATCATGGAAATCTTAATTGCCTGCACATATGCATCATTTTAAGATCATTTGGTGCATGAAATACAAGATCTCACCTGCAAATAAATTTGCAGTTTCCCAAAACAAGTTGGTATATACGTTGCCATTCAGACTCAGAAGTTAGAGCAGCTGAATTGTTTCCAGTTATGCTGAGGAGGAGAAATTGCCTTTTCTTTTTAAATAGTGAAATGGGTTGTACATAGGTGATGTGTGACTTCTCAAGAGGGATTAAAAATATTTGGCCCTTTTTAACAGGTGTTATTCAAGAATATCAGAATGGTTTGCAGAACCAGGTTGGCCTTACTTGTCTCAGAATGAGTTTGACAGACTGAGAAGCTTAGACACAAGGAGTTTATTCCCTTCACATCTCACAGTCAGTTAGCAACAAGAGGTGGGAATCCTGCATCTTCCTGCTCCACTATTAGGTGTCACTACCCTTCAGATGTCTGTACTAGATCAGAACACACTCCACCATGCACTCCCAGGTATCTGGGACTAAAGAAAGCATGGTCAGAGTTGCTGAAGTTGCATGGCATTCTGCTGCCAAGAGGTGAAGGGCTAGTCCTGCTTGCAGAAGAACTTTTGGATGCAAATTCTCCTCATGGTGAGATGCTTACCAGGTTATGGAGAGATACCTGAAAGCATACCTGCAACCCATGGCAATGCAGCCTTAAGTGCTGTGTGTGAAAACAATGCATAAAGCTTTTTGCTGACAGGACAAAACACAACAGTATTATTATGCCTCAGACAAAACTGAAGAGCTACTGTGTGAAAAGGTGGCAAGCAAGATTACTGTGGAGAAAGACAGAGTGGAGACCCCCAGCAATAAAGAAGACAGGAGAACAGAGCATCATGGAACCATGCAGATGTTTCATTCATCTTATTATTGAGATAAAGTGAAACAATTAGGCTGTGATCCCAGAATCCAGGCAGATTCATAGCATCAAAAAAGACAAGTGTATGACATCACTTCTCAGTCTAAGTTTACATCCCCCCCCAAGCCTGCCTTGAAGAAAAGAAGGTTGTTCCTGGTGTAAACGAGACTCTGGTTGAAGAGACAAGACAAATCACAATACTGGGGAGGAGGAACATAGGGTAATGGAGAAATGGAACTCACCGGTGGTCCAGGCCTGCCGTCTAAACCTGAAGCACCCTGAACAGATGGGGGAGGGTTAACAAAAACAAGGCAAGAGGAGAGGGGAGGAGGGTGAAGGGGAAATGAGAGGGGAGGGGAGAGGTGAGTGAAGCAGTGACTTGAGACAAACATATGCTTGCAATAAACAAATATTAAGATCTCAAGGACAGGTGGTGGTACTTACAAGCAAACCAACAAAACATAAAAGCACTGAATACATATAATGTTGACCTGGAGCTTGCAACGTGTAAGCTACTGACTTCAGATCCCCCTAAAGAATGCATTTCTAAGAGGACACTTCTGAGCCAGTCTTGCCTCCTCCACAGCTCAGGAAAAATTATGTAAAAAGCCAAGGGACCCTGATTTCTCATGGGGGTCACTGCTGTAGGAGAACCAGCTAGTACATTCCCTGACACACTGGTAAACTTGTCAGGATAATTGCTGGGGCATCTTCTATTCAGCATGTCAAAAGGAGCTCCTTTATCCTATCCTGATACCACACAGGCTTGAGAGAATAACTGTTTACACAGAAAGTTTCCATTTGTGTTTCTCAAGGAAAAATGGGAAATGTGTTTTTACTTCTCACTCCTTGACAAAGACATTTGAGCCTTCCAAAAGCACCACTTTCTCCCCACTGGCTCTGCATGGAGCCTCACTGAATATACTTGTGATAACCTCATCTGAGTGCCTAGAGTTAGATGAGATGCATCCAAGCCCTAGAAGGTAACTGCTAAATAGCACAACTAAAAGAGGAAAACATTTTACAAACAAAGACATGCACATTTCAGCCAATATCATGGGAAAGGGATCTGAGTGATTGAACACAGGCTGACAGAGTGACACAAGTGCGCTTTGTGGTGCTTATTTCCAGGCAGCACATTCAGCAAAAGGAGACGGTGTGCTCTGCCACCAGTGCATTTTATAAGGAGAGAACTTGGAGGCTGGCAGAGCAACTGGGTGGGACTGAGTTACCACTAATTCATTATCAGCTGCTGGCTCAGACAGTGGGTGAAGAGGCTTTTAGCAGATGTGAGCTAAGAGCTTCACAAAATCTTCTGGTTTGTATCTAAAGCTGCTGTTCCTTTTTAAGCTAATCAGTGCACCAACACTAGTCTCATGTGACTGAGTTCACATAGAGCAGGAAACACAACTTCCTTCTACTCTGTCAGAGAAAGCATCAATTTCATTGCAGAAGTGATGGGAAAGTACTGGCTAATGAAGAAGGTGGATGCATTCAGAGCCTCCAAGCTTCTGTACAAAGCTTAGCCCAGGTGGCAAATGGCAGGGAAGGTGTTTTGTTTTCCCTGTCTTTTTGACTTCTGTTTCTGGTCTTGCCCCATTGGCTTGAAGTGCAAAGAACCCACAGCAATCTACTGCTTGTTTTTCCAATTCCTGCCAGAAGCAGGAAGAATTAAAGTGATCATTGATCTATTTAACAGATTAAAAGATGAAGGTTCTGTGAAGAAATTGAGGATTTAAGTTTAAAAAGCAAAGGGACAGTTATTTATAGCTCAACTTTTTCTTTGACTTTACATATCAAATCTCTGCATGCATCTCCTATTGAGGGATCTTTTTACAGCTGATATAAGTTTGGCTTATAAAGTGCTGCTTGCTTCCTGGATACTTACGGGTAATCCCAGTGGCCCTCTGTCTCCTTTTTCACCCTGGGCACCCTTCTCTCCTTTCATTCCATCAATCCCTGCTTCCCCCTAAAGGAAGGATGGAGCAGAAAATAAACCCACCGTAACACCACTTATATAACAAACATTCCTCCCTTCAGGGAGTGCTGAAGCAACAGACAGAATACAAGAGGCAGCAGGGCAATATTTTAGCCTGATTCTCTGCCCAATCTGAAGAAACCCAATGTCAGTCAAATGAACTCTGTGTGAGCACATGTTTTAGCTCCATGGCAATAGAAGGAGATTCAGGCCCAGTGGGTAAAGATGCTCAAAAGGGACCCGAGCTCACTTCTGTGTTCTCTCTGCTACTGCAGGGAGTGTCAGATAAAAATAAGTAACCAGAAGTTATCTGATAGGGTGGATTTACATTTTAAGATGTGGGTTCATTGGAAGTGAAGGACAAGGATCTATAAGCTTTGAAGAAAAATCATACTGAAATAATTTTTCGAAAGACTTTTGTAAATGCAAAGGCATCAGTTTCAACATTTGGGGAAAAATAATTTCATCATTCCTTTTCCAACTGTATTTGTAAAATTCTGTATTATAAATTATAGAGCAGGTTTTGTATTATATATTACCATCTATATAATACATATAATAAAGTATTAAACAAAATACTCCTTTTTTCATAAATTCAAAATGCAACCCAAAGCTTTTTCCCCCATTCCTGTTCATAAAACATTTTAAAACGTTATCTTGGTTGTATTTTCAAACAGCAGTGTTAGAAGAACCAAGCTCACACAGAAACAGTAAGCCTGCTTGCTGTACTCTTCTGCAACTCTAAGACACCACATTGCTAGCTCACTCTACCAGGTCTCCAGTTTCCATACAGCCATGTGTCACTGCCCTGCAGCACTGTTTGGCTTGAGCACATACCTGGAGGAGTTGCTTGTTTCTGACATGTCTACAAAGGGTATAAAATGCTCTTCCTCCCCACTACTGAGAGACTTACAACAAAAAGACTTACTACAGGTCACAGAGATGGGACTAAAAATTTCACACACAGGACTCTCCTTGCACCTGTTGATTAAGCCTACATGGATCCTCTGTTCAAGGAGAAACTGGTACAGTACTTCCTCTGCCTATAATCTAGCCTGTGCTGTGACAGACTTTCACCTGTATTTGTTTGGCCCATACCCCAAAGACAATTGCATCCTACGGAAGTTTCCCAGACATTTGATAGCAGTGGCTAGTGAGTTACAGATGAGCAAGACAGATAACTCTATCTGTAACCAACACTTGGAGAAAAGATGCATCAGGATAAATATACCACCCCCTTAGCACCCAGGTAGCACTGGTAGCCAAATACTAAGCATAAGAAGAGGAACTAAGACACTATCCACATTTCCCAATCTTTTTCAAGAGTGTCAGGGGAAAACCGCAGCTCTCCTTGAGCATTTCCACCCAAATATTTTTTCATCTAGGTACCATTTTACAGCAGGCAAACCAATGGTGCAGGCTGAGAGTGAACATACCTAGATGGAGATGAAAAAGCTTCTCATCAACAAGAACAGTGAAGTTCTTGAGTGGTTTAACAGCAGAATTTACAGGGTGTGAAACTTGGCTAATTTTAAGCTAGAGTTCAGTTACTTAGGATGATATGACAGGCTGTTCATCCCGCTGCACAGTCCTTCACTCTTCAGCAACATTTTCAACTATGTTCTCATGGGAAGATTTCCAAGGGCCAGTGACTTCTCACTTCTCTGGGTGAAAACTACAAATGACCAGTTTTCTGGCTCCTAAAGTGAGAGCTGCTAATCCATTTCCTTCAAGAAAATATCCAGAAGGACTGGTCCTCTTACCAAGGTGGAAGAAAAGTGACATTTGAAAGCTGGGAAGTGATTACTGAAGGGAATTCTTGCAGCTGGGACAATTCTAGTAAAGTTTCAGAATGTAATGTTTTGCAGTCTTACCTTCGGTCCTGGGAGACCCTGAAGACCCTGAATTTGGGATGAGAGACAAGATATGAGTAATACTTAAGGATGTGCTTTAAAATCCAAATATCACAGTTCAATGTGCAGTATAGAGCTTTTGCTTTCTGTCACAGTGAGGGCACAAATGCTTAGCCTGAAGGCCTCTTGATTTGTGTAAAGGGCACTTCATGTACTGTTCTCCTCTGGTAATGAGGAAGCTCTCGCCAAGAACAACTTGACATTGGGCCAGGCTTGCTATTAAAACCATTTCTATAGTTGATCCCTTTAATCCCATCCATCTCGTCTTGCTACTGTCTTCCCTTTCATCTCAGATTAACATAACCTTCTCTCTTAACCTACCCAGCCCATCATAGCTCTGACCTACCCCAGGGGGTGGTTTTGGGAATGATACTAAGCACGTTCCTGCTTCAAGGCTGCAGTGTTTCTGGCTGTTTTCTCCACTCAGAATCCTCCCCAGAGAATCCCTGCTTTATCCTCATTCCCCCATTGCCTTGCACCTCAGTTGAATCACTCAGAACTTACTGGAGGTCCTGGTGGGCCTTGGGGTCCAGGGGGTCCAGATATCTAGAAAGCAAGGCAAGAGAAGTCACTGTCATAATCTGCTCCCCTCAGAGGTAAAGAGGAACTGCTCAAAGGGGCAGCGGGGCACAGGGTAGCCTGTGTAGCAGAGCTCTACCAGGCTGGAAAACCTGGACTCTCCCTAAGTACTGCATTAGGAAGTGGCAGCAACCCAGGACAGAATGGCTGAGCAGCAGCAGCCGGACTCTGGGGAGGGTTAGGCAGCAGTTGCAGATATTTAGGAGGAGGGAAAGCAGTGATTTTTTTTCCAGATAAAGGTCCACTTCCACTACTGTACCAGCGTTCCTGCAAGGAAGCACAAGGTCAACAGCTAACAGCTGTTTCAAAACATAGGAAAGGAGATGGCTGGTCCACACATGTGGAAGAGTGTACTGATATCCTGTGGGATTCCTTGCTGCAGGATGCTCCAAAAGCTAGGGTTGAGCTTTGAGGGGAGAACGGACAAGTTCAAGAACCTAAAATACATAGATATGTTGATACACGTAAGTGTTGTTCAGGAAATCCCTTAACTGCAAATGCTGAGGAAATTATTCACTATGCTCTCCATGATCCTGTATTATTCCCTAGGCATTTGTTATTGATTGCTTGTCATGAGTAAGACTGTTCTGGTGTAAGGGAAAATTAGGGCATCAGGAGCTAGATGTAGCTGGCAGTTCAGACCCACAAGATGAAGCTTGCCATCCTCAGTGAAGGGTGTGTCATAAGAGGGTAGGATGTGCAGTAGCACTGCTGCCAAATCAGCCCTCCCTACTGTTGAGATTGCAGAAGGAAAAATGAGAAAGATGACCCACCGATTCTCCTGGATTTCCTTTGTCTCCACGCTGCCCAGGCTCACCCTTCTCGCCCTGCACACAACAACAGATCCTGTCACCACCAGCTGCACTCTAGAGTCTCACTCCATCGGAAGCCATCTGTGAACCACCCATGGGCTAGCAAGCAGCAGTTCCTCAAAAGAGGAGTAGGAACATACCACGCATTTCATAAACAGCCTCTCTGGAGCAATCCTGCACCTCTGCTTCCAGAGCAGACACCCTACAAAAAAGGGAGGGCTCTAGGAATGGTACCTTGTGACTATGCAAGGAGTGCTACAGGACTTTGCTTGCCTTTCAGCAATAATAGCCTGATGCTTCTCTGCTGGGCTACCACCTCCAAGGAAGGGACAGCATGGCAAGCAGGTCAGCAACAGTGTCATGCTGCCAGCAGACTAGATGCTTCAGCTGACTTAGCTGCAGAGGCTCTGGCAGCTATCAGAACCAGCACCTCCAAACAGCAATGGAGGCAGATGCCCAGCCGGCCCCCGCCTGCTGCTGGTGACTGTGCAGATATTCAATGACACCTAAGCACCTAACCAAGGGGTAGTAGTCTGAGGCTCCTGAGATACTCAGTACTTTGGGAAATGAACCCTTCTGCGTTGCTGTATGCTGTTTTCTGCTTGTCAAACAGGAAAGAGTGGCCTTTTTCATTCTTACTGTCAGTCCTGGAAGTCCAATGGGACCTGGCAATCCTGATGGTCCTGGCATCCCTTGATAACCCTGCTCGCCTTTCTCTCCAGTGGAGCCATCAAGACCCTACAGATCAAGAGACATATGTGGATTTTTTGCAAGACTAAGTCAGGCAGATGTAAGAGACATCACTACAAGAGCTGAGACTGGCTCTGGTCATCCCAGGAACATGCCAGAAACCCCAGGGAAGTGCAGGATGTCCAAATGATTGAACACCTTCCTGTCATTGTGGAAGTGCCAGTCCCCACAGTGGGGGTGAGGTACTGCTTTCCTGCCTCCATGTTCTGCTCACAGTTATGCAGTTTGCTAGAGTCCATGCTTGAAGTCGCTCTCCAATAGCCAGCTGTTGTGACAGCAAGAGCTTTACCTTAGTTATCTTTTAGAGAGGCAGAAACTCGTTGCATAAAACTCATGCCTAGTGCTGGAGACACAGAAATTGTAACAGACTGAAGCTGGGAGACTGGGCACTCTGCCCCAGTTAGTGGCAGGGGGGTAAGGGGTTAATCCATGCAGTTGCCTTTCTAGGATGGTGTGTGTACTGGCACCTGAGCTGTCTTGCTGACAGTCAGGCCTGCTTGCTTACAGTGGCATTTCAGTTTATGTAATACACCAGGTAGCAAGCTGGGGAAGTGACAACTGTGCCCAAAGAGCAGGGTAGGCAGCTGGGGACAGCCACTCCAGCAAGACGCACAACACATCTGCTAGGGAGCTATGACCTCACTTCTGTATTGGCACACTTCATACAGTAACAATAAGGTGCCTCTAGCACCCACCTCAGAGGGGCTCTGAGGTGTCCGAGAAGTTCCAGGGCCCACTCCATAACCTGGGATAGCCAACAATGCCTCAAGAAGCTTCAATTTACTCACTGGTGAGCCAGCTTGTCCTGGTTCTCCTTTATCACCCTTTTCTCCTGTGACCCCAGTATGGCCTGGCTCTCCCTTTATTCCAGGGGCTCCATCCTTTCCTGGCAGTCCATGAGGACCAGGGGGGCCCATTTCTCCAGGCTTGCCGCGTGGTCCCTGAAAGAAATCCACACAACACGAAGTGAAACATTTACAGATAAAAGTTACTCCTGCAGAGTGATTCCTCTTCCACTGCTCATCCTCTCACTCACAGTAATGTCCTTTAAGGAGCCATGGGTAGAACAAAGTAGACTTGCTGTGCTATCACAGCCACCCCTTATAAGTTAGGACTTTGATAAATTAATGCTCATTTTTGTCAATCAAAATAATTTGCTCCCCTGCCCGTGGGAAAAGCAACTGTGCAACATCAGTGACAGAGACAGAACATACTAACTCCAGATAAGACCACTGAAGAAAGCAGTCCACAGAGGTACCACACCTTACCTTTTCTCCGTCATGGCCTGGGGGACCTGGCAAGCCAATTTCACCCTGAAACACAGAATAGTTACTTTTGCAGTTTGAAAGCAGCTATTTTGACTCCTTCTGCACAGCACTATGATGATGAAAGGTGGCCATTACAGAAATGGTCTGCAAGAACACTGGTAACTAATATTCACAGGGAAAAAAAAACAACACAAAAACCCCTGTTGAAACAGTACATTGTGTGACTGCCTATGAATTCCACCAGCCTTGTTTTTCTTGACAGTTCACAGCACCAGTGCTATAACATAGTCCCCAGACAACACAATCCCTGCACAGAGATCAGTTCCTGTAGTTTCTTCCTAAATGGAAGGGCAAGTAGAAACGATCCTTCATCTTCCACATCTTTCACATCATTAGTATTGTGGGAAAAAGAGATATTCAGGATACTGTGCATGAGGAGGAGTGGAGAGGCCAGCAGGACAGTCTGATTGTGCTGGACAGGGAAAACAGGAATATTGGGGAGGGCTGGGATGGGGGATTATGCCTTGACTGGTCCTGTGTTTCCCTTGGGTCTAAGAGTGCTGAACTGAGCAAATACCTTCTGTCCTGGAGGCCCTGGAGGCCCAGCCACACCTGGAAGTCCTGGGGGTCCCTAGATAAAGAAAAACTCATTTTCAGATTATCAACCGGGCTTTCATTTTCATGTTTTGAAACCAAAAAACTCTTCTGAGTTTAAGGGGAAATTTCAGGGGAATTTTCCAAGGGACTCCTAAAACTGCATTTGCTTGGGAAGCCAAGCAATGGAGAGTCCTGAGTGAGCAGCAGGCCAGTCCAAAGTGAGTTGTTGATATGTATGTATTTCTTTACATGTCCATTGAAAAAAATGAAAACGACCACAGCTCTCTGCTCCTGAAACCAAGATGAACTGAACAAGGTTTTTCCCTTCCTATCTATAAAGGTATACTTTTAGAAAAAAGATCATAGGAAACACTCCTACTTCAATGTCAAGCACAGCTTAAGCAGAGCTAGATGGCCTAGTATTTTGAGCAGATTTCCTGATCAGTCTTGGCAGTTACCACTTTTAGGAGACCTAGGGAACAGTTTGGCCTAGGAAGTGATGCTACTTACACCTGTGTTACCTTGTCATACTGCCTTTTAAAAATATATCTTTTTTTCCTTACCAGCTTTCTTGTCCTGAGAAGCAAAACACAGGGACACTTTTTATCTTATTTTGGCCCAAATAACTGCTTTGTCTCCTTTTGTCTTCAAGGTACCCAAAGGCTCTTTTTAACCTGTTTAACTCAGCCCCACTTTGCTTTTCCCTGCTCCTTCTGGGCACTCCCTGTTCTGAGCAGCATGTATTACCTCTTACAGCAGACAAATTAAGGGCCTGATTAGAAATCAAGTGCCAAGACCAGAAGGCAAGGTGAGCTCTTCCTTCAGCTGCCACCTGCCCCAACTTTAGCTCCCAAAAGCAAGAGCCAAATGCTTTAGCTGCACCTAGATTGTCAGGCCATCTGCTTAGGATGGACATATGGCTACTTGTTTAAAACCACGCAGCAAAGCTCAGAACTCACCATCAAGGCCAAAGTTCGTATTTCCTAAGGGAAGAAAAAGAAAATCAGAATGGAAAACAGCCATTGGAAAGCTAAGCTTTTTCACAGATGCACTTTGTTCTCCACTAATATAACACTGGCCCAAATGAGCAAGGAGCCTACAGAATGAACAAAGGCAAAACCACAAACTCTGAGCCCCAATGGAGCTGTTATACTACAAATTCACTGTTTTCCAAGTGAAAGTCAGGCTAATCCAGAGCTGGGTACAGGCTCGCTCACTGCACATTTCTGAGGGAGCTTTGCAGTCCTTTTATTTACCATCTACCTCATGTCATGGGCCCACTTTTGAGGGGATTCACATGACCTCTACATCCACCAGTGTTAATGTATCAGAAAAGTAAGATGAACAAGTATTTACCAGAACACTATATGCAGTGAGCTGTGGGATAAAGAGGACTATGGAACAGCCAAGTACTTCCATTTGCTGCTACTGCCAAGGAAGCAAATCTACATTGTTCCTAGTTGTCTGCATCCTCTGGGAAACAGTAAAGTACCCGGCAGACACCTAATGGCACAGAAGGGCAGTTGCTCACCTGGAGAGCTTCACTGATGTTACCATCATAGTCCATCATTTCATCCTTCCCAGGCTCTCCTTTGGGTCCCTGCAAAATACCAGCTCTTTAGTCAAGGCCTGGGGATTGCCCTTCCCATGAGCTACTCAAAGCTGGTTCACTCTGAAAAACAGGTTCTTACAAAGGCCTGTTTCATGAGTCTGCAGTTTTTAATTCATCAAACAAAGCACTTAAAATCACATTTTGTAGAGGAAACACTATGGAAGTGTAGCTGGATAAGCCTAGACTATCACCATGCCATCCATGATCCTCATATCTGGTAGAGGCCAGAATCCAGGAACTGGATTGTCAGATGTGGCCATGCACCAAATACCCTCCTGCTGCCCTTTCCTGATATGCCAGTGGCCTGAGTTCATACTGGGATGTCCAAATCCATATCCTCCTACAAATCAGCAGAGTAGTCACCTTGAAGTGGCTCAGAAGACTTTTATCTGCTAAGGTGGGGGTGTCTTCTAGTGAGGGCATGGAGTGGAAAAGTGTCCTGTCTCAAACTTAGACAATGCCCAGCTCTAAGAACATTTAGTGACAGTGGGAACATCTGTCAAGAAGGCAGAAGCACAGTCTAGACTGTCAGTGTGACCTCATTATCCTTAGGCCCCTTTGAAGGGCCAAAACTCTTGAAGAGTGTTCTTGCAGGGACACCTACCCTTGGACCCATGGGTCCCTGGTCTCCCGGTGAACCAGGTTCCCCCTGTAACAAGAAAAACATGCTGTTAGCAAAGCCTATCCCTTCACTTGCTTGAACTCCAGGAATCGCTGTTCTCTGCCAGTCCTCTGAAACACTCTAGGACTAAACAGCTGAATTTTTAAATGTCCCTTTTCAGCTCAGTTTTGTACACATAGGAACAAAATTGCAGATCCTGAACCTGGAGCTGGTTTGTGCAGAAGCACTCTACCTTTTGCCCCTGTGACCCTGTAGTGCCAGGCTGGCCAGTGTCACCAGCTTCTCCCTGAGAGAAAGAGAAAAGGAAATAGATGGAACTGTATTGCATAGAGGAGGTGTGATTCCACTGCTGGCTTTGCATTTCCATGAGGAAGAACTGCCTCAGCTAAGTCTCCCTGCTGTGTGTCCCTTTTTCCTCAGTAATCCAAATCTCCTGCCATGACTTCACACTAGGCACCCGTCTCTTCTACCCAGTACAAAAGGAGTATTCAGTGTAAAGGAAAGCACCCAATTTAGAACCAAGTAAGTGGATAGCAGGGCTGTTCCAAGTACATCTGAGACTGGAAGTTCTTGGCGTCCTTCGCCGAGGAGCAGGATTTAACTGCTGCTGCTCCTTGGGGAGGTAGAAGAGGAAGGGGAGAAGAGACTTGGAGAGCCTCCTTCCTGCTTCATTGTGTCCATCCTGCCTCAGGTGCCACAGGGACTAGAGACTGTCATTGATTCTGAGCAACTGGTTTCTCACAGAGCCTAGAGGGGAGTTGAGTACAAGGAGGGTATTTTCTGCACAGAAACAGAGTTCAAAAATTCTCTCACCTTCAGCATTTAAAACAACAGAACCAAAACATTCTGCAGAACCTGATATCCCTTCAGAAGGTAATCAGAGGCAATCACAGATGAATGCAACCTTTGCCCCTTCCTATACACCTTGTGTTTGGCACAGTCCCTCACAACACACAACTGACTGGAAGGAAAAAACCACTCACCTTTGGTCCAGGAGGCCCAGGCAGACCTGGAGGGCCAGGTTCTCCTTTACCTCCCACCAAGGTATTTTCAGCATTTCCTTTCTCTCCCTGTTTGCAAGGAAGACCAAGCCATGTGTCAGTTCAGTCTCTCCATCTCCATAATTTCACTCGCCAAACTGTTGGCTTAGACAGACAGGGCCCAAGACAAGGTCCATCAGACCAGAAATGTCACTTGCCCCAGAGCCAGCAGCTGTCCAGGAACCAGGGCAATACTGTTCTGCCTGGGGCCTCCACCTAAGAGCCCTGCCAGCAGTCACAGCTATTGTCATCCCTTGGCTGCAGTGCTGTTTATTGGCCCTTATTCCCTAGGGCCATATAAAGCTGCCTACGGACAGACCTCGTTCCCCAACCTCCAGTTTGAACACAACCTTTTTCTTCTACTGTTGAAATTGAGCTGATAAAACCACCTGATAATGGGGGTTTTGGTACATCTCCATCTGAAATCCCTCCGCCCCCATCCCTCCTGAAATAAATAATCAGAGAAGATACAAACCTTGGTGCCAGGGAGTCCTGGCAGCCCAGGGTCACCAGCTCGTCCCTTCTCACCCTGTTGGCAAAACAGACGTAGTTGGGTCTGACTGCAGACTCTCCATCCTGGAGGAGCAGCCAAAGGCTGATCTGCTTTTGCTTTCAAACCCTCTTTCTCTTCCCCAGGGGATTTTATTTTAGGCATAGGTAAGGCATCCTGCAGCAATACTTGCTTAGCATGGGGAATGTTTTCTCCTCCCCTTTTGACTATCTCTGCACATCATTGCCATTTTCCCCCAAAGGAAAGTGAGTGGAAAAGGGGTCCAGGATCCCTCACTGTGCATCTTCCTTATCACTCTGGTCTGCTAAACCCTTTTCCCTGTCAGTCCTTCAACACAGGCTCTCCCCATTCCATATACTCAGATATATTGTTGCCCAGGGTGAATTCTAGTTGGAGGTCAGGACTTTTTCCATGCCCTGAGATCAGCTCTTTTCACAGGAACTGTTCACTGCTTGAGTCCATCCCAGTTTTCACCCCTCATTATACCACTGTGAATTACACTGCTTTGCTTTAGATAAGATCTCACAATCAACATTTCCACACCTCTTCCAAAGGGCTTTTCATGCACCTGTTCCCTAACTCCAAATCCCAGTCACATAATACTCTTAAGAAAAAGCAGTGTGGTGTTCTAGTTAGCAGCCAAGCTCAGTGACACATACCAGTTGTGAAAAGCAGTGAAAACTGGAGTGGCAAAAATGGCAAAGACAGGAGGTGACAGCATAAAACAATGCCTGAAGAGCAAGGCCTGCAGGCTGAGCTGCCTGGGGCACTATGGAGGATGGAGGACACCATTGGGCAGGAGCAATGGAGGGCATTCAGCATTCACTTGGTGAAATGACTTTGCATAGTTTGCCATAACATCTGGGTCATTTTTTGAACATTTGAGCTTAATTGTGCCAAAGTTAAATTCTATTCAGCCCATTACATCAAGCTGCTAAACCCATGTTTTTCAGATACAGTGTCCTGTTTGGGAGTCTGCATTTTGCCAGGACAGAGTGCTATCAGAGGTTTCTGCTACCATGAACAGCAAATGGATCATTGGAAACAGGCGTGCTCTTAGCTGCAATCCTCACACCTCTAAGACTTAAAAACTTGTACAGATTACATAGAACAATTCAAACCTCTTTCCCCCAGCAGGTGCCTAGCTATCCCTGCAGCAGCAGCAGCACAATGGATCAGCAAGTTAGCAAAGAGTTCCTCCTGTTGCCTGCTGATGCTACACCCCAGCCTCATCAGAACTCAAGGGCACACATCTGACATGCAGGGGACTTGCATCAATGATCCACGAACAGATACACACTAGTGGCTCCATAGAAAATAATTAACTAGCAGCAATCTTACTTTTTCAGGCAATTCTAGAGTGCAGCGACCCATTTCCTTAAGGTAATTTGGCCTCCAGCCACCTGTAAGACCCCTACTCAGCTTTCCTCCCCTACCACAGCATGCACACTGCTGCCCTAAATTAATGCTTTTCTCCTTGGAAAGAAGGAAAACATTTGCAGGACCTCATACCCAAAGAGAAGTGTCAGCCTTTGGGCTTACAAAAAGTAAGGATATAGTTTCTAATCCTGTCTTGGGCCTCTGTGAGTCCCTGACCCTGCCTTGCTCTGCTTTTGGTATCCTACTTTTCATTCAAGGACTAGTTTTTCATACACATGTCCATACTGGCTACTGAAAGCATCTTGTGCTGCCTGAACAATAGTGCAGAAAAGCAGATTTCTTGAAGAGGGAGGTCAGATTACTGAATCCCTGTTTAGGCTGTTATTTCTGGAGTTAAGAGATGCAGCACTGTCCTTAATCATTCCCAGAGCAAGACTACATCCCAGGCATCTCATGCTGCCCTGCCTGCCACCAGCCCCCCCCACCTCCTGCAAACAGGAACACGCAAACACACTTCACCAAGGGGGCAAGATCCAGAAAAGGATACATAATGCCCTGCAAGCACAACAATGCCACACAGAACAGGCTCCCGCCAGCTCCTGCTCGCAGGGAATACAGCACAGCACTGCCAGGACATCAAGTCCAAACACACAATGTCCTACCCGCTGCCCCTTCTTCCCTGGCAAACCTGGGGGGCCCATCCTCCCTGGGACTCCAGGATCTCCCTTTGTGGGGAAGAAAAGAGACAGAGAATGTGTCTGTTATATGGCTGTCGCATGCTGTAACATAACCCAGTGAGCCTCAAACAAGAGGTACCAGCTGTTCAGAAAGCAAGCTGGCTGCTTAGTGATGGAGAGTGATGGGGTATTTTTGTACTGTGCCCACCATGGCAACTCAAACCAGGTCACACTAAACTGAGACAGAGGAGCTGTGCAGGGCAGTTCATATGGTACATTGACAGATAAACAGCCCCCCTGTTTGGGAAGACTCCTGGTAAACACAGAAGTACTGGGAGACAGAAGGGGACAAAGGAGGGAGGAACATACTTACTAAGCAAAATGTGCTGTGCATATTTTGTGGGGTAGAGAGGAAAGGAAAAAGTCAGCTGGAGAGTATTCCCATAAATACAGGCATGGGCAGGAGGAAGGGAATCTGCAGTATTGCCCCTTCTCACTTGACATCACTGTATGCTACTACCATTTTGCTTGCATTGGCAAGTATTGTTAGGACCTGGATTTGGGCACTGAGAAGTACAGAGCCACTGTTCGGCTACCTCAGCTGCTCTGAGAGGGGAAAAAAAATACACCAACCAACCAGAAGTGCAGGCTCAAAGCAAAACCTTCTCCAAGTACCTTTTCTCCTGGATTCCCGGGCTCACCCTGGTGAGGAAGAAACAGGAAGATAAAGTGAAAAAACTGGAGGAGAGAGTAAAAATCCTACTAGAGCTATGAGAGTGGAGGAAAGAACATTCATCTATGAAGGCCTTGAGGTTTAATGCATACTAGTATTTATGCCTGGAGCTTAGTTTATCTTTATTAGCCAGCTGTAAGAAACTGCTGTAAGAAACCAGCAAGGCTCAGACAAGTGGCTTTTGTAAACCTGAGTAACCATCTTGCAGTATTTTGAGAGAAGGTTTACCAGGTACAAGACAGCATAGTAAGACAAGACTCATCCCCAGTATTAAGGAATTTGCCTACTCCTAGCTCTGTGTGCACAGGAGCAGAGCAAGGCTGTGGTGCAGCTGGGGTTAGGGGAACACTGTGCTGATATGAGATCAATGTGGCACAAAGGAGGAAAACTGTCCCCACCAGCCCTGGAAATAACTTCTTTATTTCTGTCTTTTTTTCCCCAGCAGCTGGAAGAAATCTGGACACCAGGTCATTGTCTTGTTTCACATCTTGGATCCCCAGATAACTTCTAGCCCCATGAGTCTGCACCTGGCCCTTTGCTCTGTTGCCATCCTGACACTGCTGCGGAGTAGGAGCTCATCAGTCTCTGCTCAGAGAGTTACGGAGTACCAGAGGCGCTGCCAAGCCCCATAGCAGTTCTGATACTCCCCTTTAGTGGGAGCTGTCCGATCATTTTCCTGTGCCTTACGATCTCCTAACTCCAGCCCTTGCTTTTAAGTGTGCCCTACTTAAGCCATTGAGGAGGAGTGTAAAACTGACCTTCATCCCTGCGGTGGCCACCCCAGGAGCGCCCTGGCAGAGAGAGAAAAGACAGGAACACCTTGTTTGAAATTAATCGGACACAAGCTTTTAAAAACAAAACCGTATCAGTCAAGTGGGAGTAAAAAGGAGAAATCCACATCTTTTCCTTTCCAAAACTCAGCAGTAAGGCTGTAACACCACACAGCACACATCCTCCTTCCCTGTGCAAGTCGTTCACTTATGGCAGTGGCTCTGCTTTCAAGAGAGCTCCTCCAAATGCAAACATCATGAGCACAACCTAGTTAAGGCAACCAGATTTCCATTGCACACACCCCCTCTCCCACCCCCCCAATTTTAGTCCTGCAAGTGAAGCAAAGACCAACAAGCAGAACAGTGTCAAATAACTGAAGAATGCAAAGACAGAGGCCCACACAACTAGTTCAGCACTTGATCCCAGACACATCAGTTCAAGCACCCTGAGAAAGGCCAGCTTGTACCCCAGGGCATGGCTCTTGCTGTTTCCCCTCATTCTGTTTTAAACAAACCCTGCAGTAAAATGTTTCCAGCAAAGCTCTGAAGCCAGCCACCTTAGCACTGCAACTGAGGTGTCATTCTGCAGTGCAGAGCAAGCCACCACCATGAAACAGAGTCCAGCAATCTGAGAACCCTTAGGAGGCAGCTGCTCCTACAGGGACAGTCACATTTCCCTCGACAGCACTGATGCAAAAAACAGGTCTTCCCTATCAGCCCTTTGCTCTGAAACCTCTGTATGCCCTGTGTTAGTATTAGTTAGATCCTGGTGAAAGGTCCAGTTACAAAAGCGAATATGAGGGATAACAGAAGCCTAAGAAGAGGAGAGGAGGTGAAGTAGTGTTAGAAGTTGGGAAATGAGAGAGCTTGGGATGTAGCACATGAGGCAGAGGGGAGGACTGGGAGCCAAGTTCATAGTGGAAAGAGCTTGGAAAAGTTCAAACAAGGAGGAGTGGGGAGCTAGAGAGCAGCAGGATCATACCTCTCAGCTTTCTGAAACAGAAATCAGGGACAAAGCTAAAAAACACAAGGACAGAAGATGGAAATCAGGGATTCTATGCAATAAACAGGGGGAAAAAAGCATTCCAGATTCTCTCAAGGGTCAGTAGGTTTTTAGTGAATACAGGCTAGAGTCATGAAAGGAATTACGTGCAGCATTTGGCTTAGGTTAAGCTTTCACAGTGCATTTGGGATGCCTGTTCCTCACTCTTCGGCCTTTAAATGGCAGTGAATGTGGATGATGTTATTCTCTAGTATTTATCTTGAAACTGCAGTGCACACACATGCAGGCTTGCTCACGCACTGACCCTGATTCATTGCTATGTTAGTCCAGGTTTGCACTTGTATAACCCTACCGATGGCAGTGGGCTAGCACACGCTGCTGAAGGCTGTAGCAGTTGCATGGGACCCTCAATTTACAAAACACCAATTCCCTAGAAACATCAGCAATTGGCTGCTCTCACTAGCATAAAGCATTAAGATCCTGATGTTGCAAGACATCATCAGACTGGGCATGCCATTTGCTTTATAAAACAATTCCCCCAACATCTCCTTTGTAAATTAGGCCCTCTATTTTGCAATTTTGAAGCAGAAAGATATCATCTGAGGATAGTAATTGACTAACAGACACACACAAATCCAGATGATGCTTGTGCATCAGGGACAGTCAAGTGGTATAGGTGAGAACAGGCAGACAAGCATCACTCCACTGTTTATAAGGTACCTTAGTGCCATGTCTTCCTGGCAGCCCTGGCATGCCTCTCTCCCCCTGAAAGCAGAGCAAGGAACACAGAGAAAGAGAGAAAGAGACAGGAGATCAGTCCCCCCATGGCTCTGTGAGAAGTGCCCAGGGCATAGGTGATGAGAAAGCCTCCTGGGTGAGATAAGGCACAGCCCATTTCCCTACCTGACTCTCACCAAGCTGACTGCTCTGGCCAGCACTATTTCCCATCACTGGTACCTCTCAAGCCTGTCGTGTACAGCAGGACTGCCCCTGCTAGAGTGCCACAGCAACAGTGCTGGGTACAAACTGCCTCTGTATCCTCCTACCACATACCATGCCATGGTATTCTGCAGGGCATGAAGTCACTCAGTCTGCAGCGACTATAGGATGAACAAACTTGTCTGGAGAAAGGGTTGCCTTGTATTGTTAGCCTGAATTTTATCTGGTGATAACTGAAAAATAAAATACCTTCAGACAATGTGCATACTGCTGTTACTTTGCCCTGGGTGTTTAGTCCTTGCTTGGAAGGGCTGTTCAGCAGGAACACATCTATATGCTTTTAAAAAGTACTTTTTTGTAATTGTGTTGCACTGCAAACTGCATTTTGTAAAACGCTGTCTAACACCACAATATACACGACCTAGGCAGTGTGCGCACCTCCTACCCTATGCAGCATACTTAGCTATGGTATGCTTATCTGTCAGAAAAATAAAACTATGATTATGAATGCTTTGTACCGGAGAAGTGGGGACCCTCCCTCCTTCCCAGTTGTGTTCCCTGATTTTTGTTATTTTTGCTATTTTGTTATTTTTTTTTTCTCTCAAGTGAGATCAAGCAAGGAAAATCAGTGCTTTCTACTGCGAGGCACCTCCACTGCTTGCAGAGGCTGGCCCCATAGACCAGCCCCACATGTGAAAGTAATTCCCCATCCCAGAAACTTGCCTGGAAGAAATTGCCTGCCTGAAGAGCTGTTTAATTATTTAGCCCTGCAAAAGCAAAGCTACCTCAGAGAGAGGTAGCCCCTTACAGGGGGCAAGTTACAGAGCAACCACCCTACTCTGCATTTTCCAGTGATGGCTTCAGCTCACTTGCACAGCCCCCACTGGCACAGCAGGATCACACAGAGCTAATTAGAGAGCAGGACCAACAAACATGACACTGTACCATTAAAGAGCAGAAAGAAAACCTCAGAGGCAAACCCAGAGACTAAGCAGGAAAAACAACTCTCCAGAACATCTTTAAACCCTTGCACTTTTGAAAGCTGTTGTAATACACTAAGTAGCTATTGGTCTGATCCTTTTGGGATCCCCCATTGCCCTTTGGGCTTCACGGAGTACCATAGACATGCAGCAGCAGCCCACCAAAACCAACACTGGAGTGGTGTAGCCAAGCCAGAATCTGGGAAACACCACCAAAGGTGGATATGAAAGGCCAAATGCCCAGCACATGTCCCTACTGGGCTCCAGGAAGGCATTCAGCAGCACCGCCCAGCTCTCCTGAGCTTTAGACTGATTTAGGAAATACTATCCAGTCTGTCTGTAAGAGTTAGGCTGAACCCTCCCATCCAACACAGAAAGCCCTCATACTTTCTTCCTTTACACCTGGTGGGTGCAGCTTTATACCCACTGGGTGCCAATTGTAACAGAGCATGCCCCATGCTGATCAGCTCGCTAGCAGTACTGGCTATGGGTTGCCAATTATAACAGAGACCCTTCCTTTTTTGCTTATTGCTGTAAAAGGCATATTATGATGGGGCATACTGAGCAAGGCTGTGGGTATTTTCTTTATTGTTCTTTCCTCAGAGCATGAGAAAAAGCCTCATCCTAAGGAGCTTCTGAAAAAAAAACAAAGGAAAGAAAACATCAGTAAAGCTGAATGTGATGTCTGGGCTGGGTGGCAGGAAGTCAAATACTTATTCCAATTACCCAGGTGATCACATTCACTGGTTGTCTAAGGGGACACAGATATAGATCTCAATATGACAAAAGTACAGAATAAAATAGCTAAGAGACAAACTATGTTGTGTTGCATCTGACACTAGGTAGGGAGAGGCTGTTAAAGGAACAAGGGGTCTGTGTGAAACTAGCAAGCTTCTTTGGGCTTGAAATGCTCTTCACTGCCAGCAAAAGCAGTGATACGCTATGCAAAATTGGTCACCACAGCTAAATTACAAATCACAGTATTTGTTTGGGGCTCCTCAGAGAAGGCAGAATCTAACCCAGCTAATTGGATCCAAAGGTGGAAGCATTCAGAGCCTTCCAGAATCCCAAGCATCCCCTAGGTGGGAGGATGACAGAAAGAAGCAATTTCCAAAGACAACAAATCCATGCATTGTCAGATGCCCAGGAGCAGCTACTGTGTGATGTCTGGCTTCTGATTTAAGGATACCTCTGCACTTCCCTTTCAATTCCTCTGAGTGAAGAAAGGAAGTCGAGAGAAAAGTGATCCTGACAATAACAAATGACAGTCAGTGTGTGAAAGAACAGGCTACTTTGGCACAGGGGAGGTGCCCCTTTGGAGCTGATTTAGTATCACAAAAGGCATGGTGAGTTTCATCTCCATTCTTTGTGAAGTGGTATAGTAAGGGCCCAAGCAGTGAGAGCATGTGCCCAGGGTCATCTTAAGTTGTTACCCTTTACATAGAACAGGGAAGGCTCTCACCTGTTGATGACCCTGAGACATTACTGGAAGACTTGGGAGACTTCCCCTTTGCCCAATGAAGTGTTGATTAGTCTTTGTGTTTGCTAGCAGTGAAAAAAGATAGTACAAGCAGGGGTGGAACACAGCTTCTCCTTCCAGCCTTTTCTCCCTCACAGGCCATGCTCTAACTTCAGTCTTCCATCCAGTTCAGTTTAATGTGAGAGCACTTGGCTGCTGAGACAAGCAGCAAACTCTGTCTCAAAACACATGCGTTCTGGGTGCAATTCTACTTTCACTTACGCTGGCACAAACCTGAAGCAACACCTTTGTGCTCAATGGAATTACACTGATATGAAGATGGACACGTGGAAACCTTCAGACTTTACATACACCACAGTATTTCTGAGGGGATACTGTTTTCTTGTAGGAAAGACAATCGCTGCTGTTCTATTCAACCCAGAGCCTGCATTTCGAAACATTTCTTTAAACTTGATTCAACACATCCATGTTAAGTTCAGAAGGGACCTTTCTGCCCTCAAACAGTCCACCCAGATGGAAAAATATAGAAAATGTATATGCTGCATGATAAATGAGGTTCATGCCACATACTAAATGCTTGAAATGTATGTGTCAGTGTTAATGCTTTTCAAAATATTACAGGACCAGTCTTTCTTCTTTAAAATGTGTGTCATGACACAGTGTGCTCTGTCATGAACACTTGCCAGTGTTGTAATGTTTTAAGTACAGCCTACATTGAGTAATATACTTTAAATATACGGGTACAGTGAATTTCAGTCAAATAGATAACATCTGGGCATAGTCCATATGAGCCTGTAAAAAGTGTCCAGAAACAAACAGAAAAGCCTGGTGCCAAGCCTCAGCCTGAGTTGCAGAGTTTGAGTGGACTCGATGCATCAGCTAACCAGAATTTATAAGGAAACCCCAACCTAGCCCATCAAATGGAGAGATGTAACAAATCATTAGCAAGCTTCATAGTCAGAGAAATGCCTTTGGTAAGAATCAAATTCCACCAAATGGATAAAGGCTGCCTTTATTGCCTGAGCTTGGAGTGTCTGTCTGTGGTTAATCAGAGCACAGACGTGTGTACTTCATTAAATACTCCACAGGGCTGCCTTAGATCCAACTTCCTCTTACAATTCATCAGCCCAAGGAGCAGTATCTCCCAGATGATCTACCATGTTAGAAAACCATATTTCTCATGCCTACCTTTATGCCAGTGTCCCCTTTTTCACCCTGCCCCACAAAGGAGAGAGAGAGAAGAAACAGAGAGAAGGATGGTGAGCATAAAGAGAAATTGAGCAAGCAGTACAGTTGTTACAAGAGCAGAAGAGAAAGTAACTGAAAGCTGGAGTGTGCAACAAACACAACCCAGGCCTCCAGAGAGAACTGGCTCCTGATAATAATATGGTACCAGCCTGAACACTGGCTGCAGCCCACCCCTCCCTGGGAATGCAAGGCAATTTACATTGTTGGATGCTGGAGGTCACCCATACTAATGCTTTCCTACATGTTTTGAGTTGTAGACAAACCATTAAACCATTTCATGGACCAGAGTATCTTCATTCTCCCAGCCTTAATGCAAAGCCCCTAAAGTCTTGGTTAGTCTTATTCTTTAATGGGAGTTTGTGCAGGGCTGAACCTGACCCTGGTTCTGGACAGCAGGCAATTTCTCTGGCCAAAATTGCACACACTTTTTACGTAGGAGTGAGTTTTTCTCTTTACATGGCTCATACCAGGCTCTAGAGAACTGCCTCCAGCCCCTGAACTTCTTTATTCCTTTAGCACATCTCTAAGCTTGTGTGCCACTTATCTGTTCTTGGGAGATGGCCGAAATGACTCTGAGTTTAAGGGTTACCTTGGGGCCAGTAGCTCCAGGGAGGCCATGTGCACCAGGCAGGCCTGACTCACCCACCTCACCCTGAGGAAGAGAAGAAAGAAAATGGAGGAAGAAGCAAATGTAGTGAGGGGCAAGAAAAGAAGACTGTGGGTTATCCAAAAGGTCAGCAAAGATGTCCCGCACAGGGACACCCACCACACACCAACCTTCCATATGCGTCTCTCTGGGAGAGGAGCACCATTCTGCATCAAGATATTTAGGGTGAGAAATAAATGGATTGAAGGGAGTGGTCCCACAATCCTGTATCACAACTTTGCTCAACTCTTTACCCTCTTTTCCCTTTCCCCTGATCCAATCGCCAGGGAAGATCTTCTCCCCTATTTTCATCCATTCCTTCCACCTTTCCCAGAGAAAGGTCACAACCTCAGGCTCACTCCTCTGGAATCAGTGCAGGCTCTTTGCTTGGTAAGTAAATTAGCCAGACAAGTTGTTTCATGTAAAGAGGAGCTAGTAGGAGAGGCCCTCACTGCGAAGTCATCACAGGGACCCCCTCACTGCTCCTGTGTGCTGAGAGCCACCCCCCCAGCACACACAGGACAGGATGGGCTCTTAATGGAAAAACCAACGGTTCACTGGAAGAAGAGGCAATAAATCGTGTCTGTCTGCAGGAGTGGGCTGTGGTCTGTGAGGGCTATAATTTCCACTTCCTGACATAACAAAAACTTCTCAGTTTATACAGGACTAATTAAAAAGCTCTCAGGTCTTGCCTTTTGCTCACAGAGCACCCATAAAGCAATGTGGAGGTAACACGGGACATAGGACTCCTGCCTGCTGGGAACATTTGCCTTTCCCTTCTCCAGCTGACATCTCTTTAGTACTATATCTTCCATTCTCTCTCTCCCCTTTGATCTTTCTTTGTGTCCTTTCACTGTCTCTCTTACTGTCTTTTAATTACATCCTCTGGACTCGACAACCCTGCTGTTAGTTATCTGCTGTTGAAGATACTTGGGCATTGCCAGCTTCTGCCTTTTAACCTGGAGCAGGATTGACTCTTTTCTTCTTTATTCCAGAGAGCAATACATAGCCAGGGATTTGACCCTTTCCAGTCTTTTGTTCAGGTCTGGATGCACAAGAGCCTTCAGCCTGGAAGTTTAAAGAGGCACACAGATGAGGAAACATCTGTCCCATAGCTACTAGAAAGCTAAAGGTATCACTGGGTCCAGCCTCTCCTAATGTGGGCGACAGCAGGGGATCTCTGTACCAGTTACAGCCCTATGTCCAGCAGAAGGATTGCTCAGAAGAGCTTCCAGAGGAGTCCACAGATTAGCATTTGTGACCCCATAAGGCATCAGTGCAGCTTAAATCCTTAGACAATATTGCAGCTCCCCTCTTACCTTTCTGCCAGGGTATCCCTGAATCCCAGGGTCCCCCTACAAAAGGCAAAAAGACAAAAGAAAGTGAGTCTTGGCCTGAGATGGATAAATCCCTGCCCTTTTCCCTGGGTGATGCTGGAATAGAAGGGCATTCCATGGGGAAAATTCACCTTTTGCTCAGGGTGACTCCACTATGTTCCTGACCCTTCAGACCTATTACCTGCACTGGACTTAGCCCTAGCAGGAAAGGCACAACAAGCACTGGCAGCTGAACAATCAGTGCCAGCTCTGTGCCTCAGCTCTGTGTTTCCCATCTCCTCACCCTGGCTACATATGTCAAATAAAAACAAATGGGAGTGGGTGGCTGCAGCTGAAAAACAACAACAACCACCCCCTCCTTTGCATTTTGGCAAGTGAATAAATGGGAAACTGTGGTGAGTTAACAATAGCATTGCAAAATCAGTTCCTGAAGCACTGGTAAACGCTTAGAGAATGGAAGAAGCCAATAAAGCTGTGTGTGGCAAACAATTTTGCAAGAGGGGCTGATGAGGCGTGCCTTGCTCAGTCAAGATGCAACTCAGACGTGTCGCCTGGATAAAACCCATGAGTCAGCAATGGGCCAGGCCCCAAAGGCAATACTGAGCTGGGTTAGAAAATCTTTCTCAGCTATTTGATGTAACCTCCTTACCCCTCCTCTTCCCAATAAAATGTGCACATATCTTGTTGCCAGGAGTGTCCACCTCTGTTCAGTATTTTTCTGCCTCTAAGTGAAGCGAGATGTCTCACCTTTGGTCCAGGAGCCCCAGGTAAGCCCTGCAGATAAAATCAAAACAAACACTGGAGTTGGCAAATGTAGACAACACTATACGGACTGCAGGGTGGTGGGAGATGATGACTGCTTCAGTTTGAAATGCTTCTTTACAGTGATGATTTGCACTGGTGAGCACAAACATCCCCCATCTGTTCTTCATGTAGATGAATACTGTCTTAACCCATATGCACAAGTAAGTTCATGCCCATAGTGCTCCATCCCCCCATGCCTGGTCTTGCTGAATACAAAGACCAAAAGGCTGCTCTGCCTTATACATTGTTCTCTAGAATCTTTTCTGTTTCTTTGCATTTACTTGGGAAACTTGTTCCAAGCACACTGTGCTGCTCTGGAGTATATCAGGTGTTTGCAGCTTTCTCTGACAAGCTAAATGGAGAGAATATATTAACAAACCACTTGTGGTTTTAAATCAGAAATAACTGAACAATTTACCTGATATGCACCACAAAGCATACCAGATACATGTGTATGTAAATGTAAATAAACAGGAGCTGCCTTCTTGATGGAGAAAACCACTCTATACCAACCTTGATGTTATCTGCTTATAGTAATTAAAATGTTTAGTAATCACATCCTCGGCTCCCTCAGAGCTTGGAGAGCTGAAGATGCTTACAGGATACCTGACCCCTATAATGTGTGTGGAGAGGTGCTTTTGCGGACAAGACTTGTTTGTCCTGCTAGCAGACCGCAAAAACTCTGAGGTGGAAACTCCTTTCATGCTGCAGCAACTGCAGGGCCGGAATGTCATGTTTCTCCCTGCAGCTTCCAGGAACGGTTTCTGGTACCCACCTTTCCATCTCTGCCAGGCTTCCCAGGTTCTCCAGCTATGCCCTGTCACAAGAGAGAGGTACCTTAGCAAGATTTGCTGCTGTACCCTGCCATTCAACAATGGTATTAATTTAAAGAGTGCTGCTGGTCTTTCCCTCCTTGGCTGCTTTTTACCAGCCTGAGAACAGGACAGAGGCAGGGCTTCAAAGGGGTCACAGGGATGCTTATCAGCCAGGTTTCTGCTGTGAGCAGGACAGTTACACCCTTCATGCTGCTTCCTTCCCATGTCCCTCTGCAGAGCCTGAGGACAAGGAAATGAGCCTTGGTGTCACCAGCTCACACGTGTGTGTCCAGATAGCAACAATGCTGGGTGCATACCTCCACTCTCCCTCCCACTCCTCCTCCTTCCTGAGAATTTCTTCCTCCTCACACATCCACATCACCTACAAATCTCCTGTCTGTGGCTATCTTGGCTTCAGAAAAGTCAACAAAGGGCAGAGAAAATTGTGTCCGAGGGTAAGAGGAAGCAGAAGGGTTTTTGTAATTGCACTTACAGGTGGTCCAATTGGCCCAGGCTGCCCTGGGATTCCTTCAGGTCCAGCTGGTCCAGCAGGCCCTGGTGGACCAGGGGGACCCGGGGGACCTTGGATTCCTGCTTGTCCTTGTTCACCCTGTAGTTTGTCAAAACAACAGGTTATGAGTAGGCAAAGCAAACCTTTCACTCCACCACCCCAGAGGCTCAAAGCAGATCAGCCTGGCTGAAGCAGAAGAGGTAGAACAAGTCCCAGGTTAGTGCTTGAAGAGGTTTCCAAGAGTGAGGGAGAGACCTGCTGAGGGTGGCCAGGCTGTCTGGGAGCCACCACTCTACAGTTTGCAAAGACATCTGAGGCCAACCTTGTCAGACCTCTCTTTAAAAGGGAACTACAGATGACTGAGCAGTTCCAAGAGATCTTTTTCTTCATTGAGTCAGTCAAGTACAATTTGTAAGTCATGGACCGACATCTCTTGAGCTTCTCAGGAGGCTTTCCAAAGCACTTGACAGTCATATGTGAAACAAAGCCTCCTGTGACCACCCTGGCACTTCCAAGCACAACCACAGTGTCTTACCTCAGCCTATTTTTTTCCCTATGCTATATTTGTTGGACAAATATATCCCTCTGTTTTGCCAAGGACCAAAAGTAGAAATGCCACAAAACCAAAAGAAAATAACACGATCATCACGGCATTTCTGGAGCCTGCTCAGAACAGGCCTATGTACACCAGGCAGAGCCTGGTTTTGTAAGATTTAACAAGCTAGTGCATGCAGAGCCACCTGCCATTTTAAGCTCCCTGAAATAAAGCTGTTACAGCTGGTTCCTCCCCAGACCCCTCAGTAGCCATTTGGTGGCTGTGGCTCATGCCTCAGCAATGTCATCTGGCCCAAAGGACCTTGACTTGGGATCAAGCGGCTCTGAAGGAGACAGTGGGTTGGAAGCACCACATTTGAATACCAGACTGCTGATCTATAATTGATGAATCCAGCACAATCCTAAGGCACTGTGGCACCCACACTAAGCTGTTAGTCTTGTGGGTTCCCCTCCCATTCCCCCTCCCTAGATAAAATGCCATGACATCCTACTGGTGGAGACCCGATTTAAATTTGAAACCTCTCCTTTGCGGATCCACAGGAAGCTGGAAGTCAAACATGGTTGTTTCTCAATTATTAATCAATGGGTGTGAAGTTGGGGTCTCTGCTGCATTTATCCTCTATCCAGCCTTATACGCTACTACTGGGTAAAACTAAGTCTGCTCTCACGCATGTGTGTGTGCAGGAGAATGCATGAAATCTGTCCCCTGTGTGTGTTCCTACCAAGTGTGCTCTTTATCCTGGCTGCCTTTGGTAAAATACACAGATACAGGGATGTTTGCTCTATTTAGAATGATAAATGAAAGTAATAAACTGCAAATTTCATCCCTTCTGCCATGAGTTCTATTTAAAATTTCCAAAATTCAGGCTAGGCTCGCAGGAAGTTCAGTCACGTGGAGCAACAGCCCTTCTCCGTGGGAGAGACACCACCTTGCCAACAACCCACAGCCTGTGCTGGGAACCCTGCTGAGCCAGGCAGGAAAGGTGCCCTCTCTTTTCCGTTTTGTAAGTGGATCCTGGCTCACCCTGTGGCACATGCAAGGGGACACAGGATCCTTTCTGCGCTTCCCTATCCTCCACATTCAGTGCTATTTAACTGTTCTGTAAATGGTCTCAGTGCTTTTAAATTTGTGAGGGAATTTGCATCCAATGAAGATAAGAGGTTTGGAGGGCACTGGAGTATATTTCTGTATTTCTTCTTGCCCTGACCTTGCAGCCCAGCTTCAGAGATTTCACTCCCATTTCATCTTACATCACTCCCACCATGGGTGCACTAAAGAGTACATGCATATTACAGCATCCCCCACCATGGGAAGACAAAGAAGCTTTGCCTGTCTCCCATTGATTCTCCTTCCTCTATTCCCATCTCAGCTACTCTCTGTCAGCCCAGTCCATACTCCAGATTTAGGACATTATAACACAGCACAGGGCTGGGAAGGGGTGCTGGCACCCTGGCAGGGTAGGGGGAGATGTGGAGAGCAGGAGCCCTGCCCCAGCACAGGGAACATCTGGAATTTGCTCACCCAAACTCCCGTTTGCATTGCGTTCACTTTGCTGCCTTGGACAGAATGTGCTTTGTCTAAGTGAGTGCCTGTCCATGCAGATCCCTAAACATGCAAAATGTTATTATCGCATCATTATACTCTTATTAATGCGTTCAGCACAAAAAGACCACAACTGGACGGCAAATGGATACAGTAAATTGGAGATCAGGTGTCATTCTCATCAGGAGTCTCCAGGCTGAAAGAGCTGAGCTTGTTCAGCCTGAAGAAGAAAAGGCTCTGGGGAGGTCTTAGAGCAGCTTTTGGTGCCTAAAGGAGAAAGGCTTTTTATAAGGACATGTAGTGACAGGGCAAGGGGGAATGGCTTTAACTGAGAGGGTAGGTTCAGATTAGATATTAGGAAAAAAATATTCACTATGGGGGTGCTGAGGCACTGGAACACGTTGCCCAGAGAAGCTGTGACTGCACCATCCCTGGAAACGTTTGAGATCAGGCTGGATGGGGCTTTGAACAACCTGGTCTAGTGGAAGTGACCTGTGACCACAGCAGGAAAGCTGGAACTAGATGATCCTTAAGGCTGCTTCCAACCCAAACCATTCTATGACTCTATGATTCTATACTATTAGCTATTAACTGGACCTATTGTTCAGTTCTTTTAAACACCATTTAGCAACCCTGCTTCGGGCCCAGCAATGCAATGTTTGTTCGGTCTCCTAACACAGGTCTATACTCAGCACATGTCTCTGCTAAGCCTAAGCTTTTGGGCAAAGCCCTCTTGCTGATGTGCTTAGAGGCAGCAGCAGGATTTTCCCCTCTCAGGCATGGTGCTAACATTTACTTTGCAGCCTCACGTATTTTCTTAGTATGCATGGGTTGAGCTTCTGGAATTGCCAGGTGCTGGCAGATCTGGAGGAGTGGATTACACTTTGTTACACTTAGAGAATGAATACAGCAACAGCAAAACCAATCATGGCAAAATTCTCCAGTGAAGTTAGCCTCTGGGGACAGAGGGAATTTGCAGCCCTGGCTGACAACAGGACACAGGGCAGCTATTCAAGTTTCCCACTTCATCCTGGATATGAACATCAGCTTTCAAAGCCTTCCCAAGAGGTCAGCCCTTGGACTGGATCTCCAGACTGTCACTATGAAGGCCGACCAGAGCAATCCATGGGGCTTTGTGTGTTGCAAACACTGAATCAATAGAAACTGAATTGAGACCGGGGGCTCAAGTGATAAGGTCAGAATTTTGCTAGCACTGGACAAGGACTAGGCACCTTGTGGTAAAGGCCTGTAGTGCAGACAGCAGTTCCCTGCTAGCATCTGACTGTCTAGACAGGCAGCAGGGTGACAAAACCAAGCCACTTAATAGAGGGTGCCCAGCACACTTCAGCGGGGTAATTACAGTGGTTTGTCCACACGGGAAAGTTAATCCCAATTGATGAACGAGGGAGCTCAAAGTGGGCTCATTAAAAGCCACATGAACTCTGACTATGGACACTCATTCACTCTTCATATGTCTGTAATTCATCTTATGAATTCATTCCCAAAATAAACTAAACTAAACATGAATTATGGCCCTGGAAACCAAAATAAATGTGTTTACACAAAGATTTAATGCAACTTAATGAAACCATTATAACAGCTTATTTAAACACATTTTCCCAAGTGTCTCAGACTAGACTAGCCCATAGAAGAAGCATTTGCCTATTCATTCATCTCAGTTAAGTTTCACAGACATTAGCTGCATTTCAGCAAGAGGTTTCTAACCTCTTCTGAAGATTGAATACGCAGGAACTGACTCCATAATGTAGAAGGCTGCTTGTTGACAGCCCTGGGAACAGTTTCATGGCCCCTTTCTTTTAGTTTAGAAAACTGACCTCACTGGATTTCTTTTTAGCCACATTATCACATCAAAGATTTCCCCTGCTTCAAAGAAAGTCCCTTAGCTCTGCCTGAACCTCTTGGAAAGCCCATGTAGGGTAAGAAAGACAGGTAACAAGCTAATTAATTGCAAGCATTGGGGTAAGCTTAGAAACAGGCAATGAGGAGAAGTCTACCTGGAAAGTGCGTCTCTTTATGACCGGAGGTGGAGCCAGCCGCACTGAATTGAGGAGAGGCAACAGCTGAAGAAGATCAAACCAGAAGATCGCAGCAGCGCAAAGGAGGCCGTTAGGGCACCCAGAGTCAGAGAGCAGCCAGGGGAGAGAACAGAGAAGAGGGGAACAGAGAGATTGCTGTAAAAATGCCCGCCCACAAGAGCCGTGCACAGAGGGTGCACAGCACTGGTACCTGCTGGCGGACCTCTGAGCTCCTCCGTGCCACGCATTGCTCACAGGGGGACCTGTTGCGTGGCAGCACTGGCAAGGGATGCTGCACCTGCCACCCTGCTGCTCTCACCACACAGAGCTGTTACTGCTTTCTCTGGAAATTAAATTTGCCTGGGGTTGGGGGTTGACTCATCTCTGCTGATCTCCTCAGGCAGTATTTACCACATGGCATCCCCACGCGGGCTCTGCTAAACTCGCTGGTGACAGGACTGTTCCTTTGAATTTCTCAACATCAGATTTGAGGTAACCAGCAAAATGACAATTTTCTTCAAATTTTCCAACTGTGATTTCCTAGTTCTATCCATCTTTCCTTACAAAACATACATTGTATCTCCAGGTATCAACCGTCTCCAAGGGGTAGGAGTGGAGAAAGGGTAGGAGAGATCAACAGAAGGCACCAGGGCCAGCAAACAGGTCTGACTGTGGTTTTATTTAGCTGGGTTCATTTTATCATGGCCAAAGGAAAAGTCTAGGCCTTGGTGCCTAAGTCCTAAGCAGGGTATTGCTTTTGAAGCCTATGCTTTGCTTTTCCTTGTGTAACAGCAATATCATCCTCTGACTGCTTATAGATAGGAATGCTGCCTTAGGGCACAAAGCTGACCTGGACACACAGAAATCAAATGCACTAAAGCTCAGAAGCATCTGTTCATCCTTCTGCTGTATCTAGTTTCCACTTACATGCATGCTGCTGTCACCCTGGCACCCACCATGTCGGCTCCAGGCCCAGGAATGCTCCTCTGGCCAGATCCACTTTCCTGTTCCTATCAGTTTTCCATTGAAGCTGCTCTTGATTTACACAGGAAAAAGATGCTTTCTATGCTCAGACACAAAAATGTGCCCCTGCATGCAACGTTTCCCCATGTGAGCTGTGCACTCAGATCTGAGAGGTGTGCCCACAGGTTTCCCACCACAGCAACCATACGCACCAAAGAAGTGCACTTTAATCACTTTAAACACTGTTCTTCATGTTTGCAGTGAAAGTAAGGACCCAGTCCTATTGCAAAGTGAAGCAGCAACCCAATATTGCAGCATTGCTGTCCTGTGATCAGGCAGTTGTGTTCAAATGCAACAAACAAGATAGCCACAAGCTATCACAACAAAAGCTGCTGGAAATCCAGCTACGCTGGTCTTATCTGAAGGAAATCCTCTTTCTAAAAGACAGTGCAGGAGGCCCCATACCCCAGGAGAGCATGTGGGACTGTGCTAATCTTCTCAAGGGAGATGCTGCTGTAAATCCCCACACCTCTGTGCTAAGTGTACTTAGCAGGTCTGTGTGGGTGAACGAGATCCAGTCGAGCTGGCTTTACCTGGCTCCTCAAGTGCTGAAATACTATGCAGCTTACAGGGAAGCAGGGAGGATGCTGGAAAGGATAAGGAGGAAAGTGGAGAAAAGCAGTCCTGAAAACAGAGGTGAGACAGGACCCAGCAATGGATCCAGGTGCAAGTGGGAGATTTTAGAGAAGAAACCTGAAGCCTCTTCCTTCCACACAGCTCCTGCCCTGCCCCTTCTATGTCTCAATGGCAAGTTTTTGTCAGAAGACAGCATGTAATATTGGATCCGCATCCTCGAGCCTTTGCATCAGAACTAGGTCCCATCAGATTGTTACCCACAAACCTTCAGCGTAAGGATCTGGTTAGAGCGCAGGGCTGCAAGGGTGGTACTTAGGTATTCCTAGGGGACAGTGAAGACACATGACATAAATGGGGTCAGTTAGACACACAGCATTTCTGAGAGCAGACAGAGCATGTCTGGTTCCACATTTCCCCGAGCTGAGCAGCACTTTGGAGCACCTCACACAGCCACACAGAATGTGTGCACTACCAGGCTCATCCCTCACAGTAGTGCAGGCTGTGCAGGCTCACTCAATAAAAATAGGAAATCACAAGAGACAATCCATATGTCCTAACCTTATATTTCCCTCCTAAGAAAACAAAGGCAAAACAAAACCAAAACGACATTCCTGGATTTTCATGATGCCGAATTTCATTTCCTCACTCGGAATATCTGACGAGGGACTTCGTCAACCAGTAAAGCAAGAACAAATTGAAATTCAGTCAAATATGTAGCATCTTTGCAACAAAGCTCATCTTAATTTTCATTCTGGAAGGAAGGGAGAGAACTGCACCTCTGTTGGCTCATTTGTGCCTCAGGCTCCATGAACTTGCAGTCTGTGACCAGATCCTTCAGAACTGCCCACCCTTGAGCTGATCTGAGGACAGTCACCCTTCCCATGAGCATGTTTCTGCCTTGCAGCAACTCATGGGCTTTTTAACATGTTGAGCTTGCTGCTTCGTAAGACCAGAAGCATCTCCAAGGAAACATCGCTAGGCTCTGCTGGGATGTGGGGCTTTGCACTCACCCTTTCCTCACTGCCACAGCCCCAAACCAGCGTGCCTTTGCCCCCAGGCATGAGCCTGGCTACTCCCAGTGATGCACAGCTTGTGCATCTCCATTTCCCAGTGTCGCTGCAGGTCCTGAGGCTGCTTTTCACCTTGAGCACTGAGGACAGCCTAGGCCAAGGGCTGTAACGGGAACCCAGGACACCACTCCGGTGAGCATTGTTGTTAGCTTCTTTTTAACATAACAATCTAGTGAGCCCACTGGCCTAAATAAACACAGCTGACCAGCTATTATTGTACTGGGACTGGCACAGACCAGTGGCTCCCTTCTGTCTTGCTGCCAGCTGAGCTTTCCCACTGTCTTTGCTGCTTGGAGCATCTAGGGCCCTGCTCCCTCAGGGCCAGGGACCAGAGCCCACCTAATTGTTCAGAGGCCCATCAAAATAAACAGAAAACCCTTAAGCCCATCTCCCTGTACACACAGATTACAAATTCCAGCTGCTTCATATGATGTTGTTCCAATGCATCTACAGTGGATTTTCAGCACTCTGGTTGCTTTTAGAGCTGGTTAAATTTTACCACTGTAATCCCTTCAAACCCTGTGATGTACTTTCTCCTCTCTTGGCTGTGGTACATGCCAGCCAGTCCAGGACAAAGAGGCAAGTAGGGCAACATCCTGGCTTTTGTTAAACTGTTGCCAGCATCAACCCTCCTTCTCTGTCTCTTTGGAAGCAGAAAGCCCACCAGGCTGGGGGACTGGGCATGGGCACCAGCTCATCAGGAACCAGCCAGAGCATTGTGGTCAGGGGTGGTCAGGGTTACTTTTGGAAAGGAAGCCCTTCCCGTTGTCTCTGTGGAAGGCTACAACCAGCACAAGAGAGGAGAAGAAGGAAGTAATGATGATAGATTTTCCTCAAGGTCTGAAAACCACATACTGCTCCTGGCCACACACCTGCAGCAGAGGCTGAGGAAGCAGGACAGAGATGGTGCAGCAGCACAAGTTATGAGTGTGCTCACTCTTCCATAAATCCCATGTTTTGTTGGGTTTGGGGGTGAGGACAAAGACCTTCCCTGCTCCAGCATAGAACCATAGGAGGGTCTCAAGCAAGCAGCAACAGCACCATTTAGCTGGGGGTGAGCCCAGTGGGCAGGAACAGACTGGAGAACCAACACCCCTCCTGGAAAACCGTATCTGCTGCTTTTCTGTGAAACACATCAATCAGCGAACACTGCACTCAGGGCCCAGATGACGCATCTTGTTAATGAATCGATCTATATTTCCAACAAAAAAGCCATCCAAACAAAGGAGGATTAACATGCAGGAAGGCAGGGGACAGATGATAATAATGCTAATGACTTACCCTGTGCGGGTACTCTGCACACTGACCCTGTGAAAGAATGGGATTAAAAAGAACGAGTTTAAACCATGAACAGAGAGCACCAAAATAGACACATGGGATCAGACCCAGATGGTGTAAATCATTGTGACTCTATTGAATTCAGTGCAGCTATACCAATTTGTATCCAGCAAGCATTCTGCCTCCTGTCCCTTTAGTCCCAGAGCCCTCTGTTCTTGCTGAATTTCTTAGCCACTCAGTCAGACTGATCAGCACCAACTCCAGTGAGTCCTCTCCTTCCCCACATTTTACATTTAGTTTTCAACATATCTCACATTAAAGTTACCTTTTCTCCTTTTTGTCCTGGGGGTCCCTGTAAAAGAAAAGTGATAAAAAGGTCCTCAGTAAGTTAGGAAGTTCAGTTCATGCAAGATGAAAGGGATTAGGATGAGGTGTGATTGCAAGAGATGGGGTACTTACAGGTTGTCCCCTGGGACCTGCAGCACCCTTTAAAGAAACACAGTTGTGAATGCGAGATGGATTCCCATTTACAGTGACAAGAAGACAAAAACTCTCAGTGTATGGAGTAGGTGGAAACTCAGCCTTTAAAAACAATTGTGGATAATATTCAAAAAGATCTGGGTTCTCTTTGTTACTCTGGAGGAGTGAAAATGCACACATGTTCTGGCTGCACCACAAGGGGGAATTACTAAAAGGAGAGGGGGAAAATAACCAGGGAAACACACTCTTATTTTTTCCAGGACCTCAGTTGACAGCACATCTCCTTGGTCGATGCACTGGAATTGAACCAGAAGCAGTCAGGACTGAAGCCTGAGCTGCAACTGCCTGAGCTAGGATTGTACAACAGGGGGATGTCAGCTCACCCCTCCAAGGGGAAAGGGATCTTCAACATGTGTTTGCCAGAGGGTTATACTGACACTCAAGCTCAAAAAACAGAATTAGCAGAAGAAAAAGATCAGCATTTCAGTGAGCAAAGGTAACTACAGAGCTACTAGCTTGGCATACTCATGTTTGGGGATTTCATCAGCAGAGATGTCAAGAGGAACAAGACCTCATTTAGGTTTCCATTGAGTGCAGCCTAAGTTTATCATTTTCAATCAAAAGCATTTTAGAATGATGCACAGATGAAACAGAGCTTTAAGAGGGGAAAAAATATTTAATACAAAAAATATGGTGTTTTTCTGTTGTTGTTAGATAAGTTGAAAACTGCCAGATGGGTTTTCAGAAATCTTTCCATCAACTTTTACTTCTGCTATGAGGCCAACCATGAAAAATGTCAGCTCCCAGAGTATATTTAAAGAACTTAATTGCTAACTGCAAGGAACGCATATCCCATGGGTAACTAGAGAGTAGCTGTTGTGACATGATGAATCTGATAGCCATAATGTAAAAATTACAGATGTGCATCCCAGCACTGCTATTATGAAGTTACAGAATTAGGGACACAGCTAGTGCATTAGCTGAACTAAGATCGCTACCCTGCCTATGAGCTCGTTTCCTGCTGACAGGCAATATCATGTCAAACCAGGAGACAAAAATAGATTTTTTTTTACCATCTCCCCCTTCTGTCCAGGATGACCCTGCAAAAGAAAGAAAACATGCATCAGCTTCAACCACTGCAGTCTCTAGATGTTGACTTAACCCACTTAACCCCTTGCCCCAGGAGGTGCCTGCGGTTACTATGCCTTGTCAAGGGAGATACAACACTGTGCATGTGGAGCTTTGCTTCCACACCTAACAGGACACCACTTCCCACTACCCACAATGCTGAGGACAAAGCTCTAGAGGATGAATACGGGATGGAAAGGATCTTTGGGGCATGGCTAGGACATTGTTAAGCTCCTCCTTGGGTTGGCAGAGCTACTTCAGCTGAATGCAGGTTACTGCACCTTACTGGGGCTCAAGTGTACATTTTCAAGGCAGTTTAAGAGAGAAACTGCTGGATCTCTTTTGAGAGTGATGCTCCTCATGGCAAAATCAGAGTCCTGCTATAGGAAATGAGGTGTGAGAGATATGTGCTACCAGCTCTTTCTCCATTACAGCATGGCTAGAGGAAGTGTGGTGGGCAACTTGACTAAGTGGCTGTTTGGACCTATGTGAGTTTGGTTTCATGTGAGTTTGGTTCCTAGGGAAGTAGCTACAGTTGTGCTTAGCTCTCTAAGGATGGGAAGAACTTAGGTCTCTCTCTACTACAAAGCTGATTACAAGGAGGCCCAAAGGACAGCATGGAGGTCTTTAGAGTCCTTTCCTCTTTTACTGCAACTCTTTGCAGCCCAACAGGAAAGAGAAAGAAGCTGTAGGGTTGACATCAGATGAAGCTGTAGGCTGTCTTAGGCAGAGGGCTGGTGCCCTGGGGACCTGCTCTGTCTCTCTGAGAGTGGGAGTGCCTGCTGAGGTTGTGCCTGCTGAGGGTTTCCCTGCTGCAGGAAGCTGTTGCGCTTGTGAAGTGCTGTTTTCTAGATTTGCCTAGAAAGGAAGCAGCCACACTCTGACTTCACTAATCTCCTGACTTCTGCATCTCCCCCAAGGCATCTGTGGTATCCTTCTGCCTGCCAACCTTCTAATTTTCTTCTAGTCCATGCATGTGCAGGACATTGCAAAATAATCCTCTTAAAAACATCCTTTGCAACATGCGGGCTGGCAGGACAGAGGGACCTAGCAGAAGGCAGGGCAGAAAGCCTTGAGAGAAGCTGTTTGCTTACCGGTTTGCCGTCCAAGCCGATAGGGCCCTGAAAAAAAAAAGAGCAACATTATAAGAGATGCTTTCACTGGGGTTTCTGTCCATCTGCCCCGGAAAGCACCATGTGTTGCAAGATTGCATGGACTGGAGTAAGGACATAGAGGAGAGGTGACCCTCACTGCCCTCCCACCGAGTCCTGGCAGGTTCTTGGCCCACTGAATACCTGCCCAGCTTCCCAACTGCTTCTGCAGGGACCTGGTCACTGTCATCCCATTTCAACAGCAACACTGGACATAAGAAGGGAGGGAAAGGAGGAGGAATTCATGGAAATCTGCAAAAAACTCTCAGCATTTCACATTTTGCCATGTCCTGTAAACTAGTTGAAAATCTGCAGTTTTCTCGAGACTCTGATTTGAAAAGGCACCCACCTTTGGGGGAATGGGGGAAAATGAAGTTTTGAAACTGACACAATAATGAAAATGTCCCAGGGAAGAGGTGACACACAGCTCAGCAGCATGTTGAAGGTAGTATTTGATGAGAAATAGGCTCCACAGAACACTGTCCCAGGCAGCACTTTCTCATGAGCTGGGCTGATTTGTTTTTTGTTCCTCCGAAAGCCAAAGATCACAAAGGCCTAGAGAGACCTAGAGAAGCTGAGGCTTCTCCTCAGGCCAGGGGCAGCTCACAGCTCCCTTTTTTGTAAAGGGCAGAGCCATGGAGCCCAGTCAGACAGTTCAGATGCTGCCAATTCCTCCCATTTTCCAGGCGTGAGAGTCTCCCCCCACAGACCTGCTCTGGCACATCGTGTGTCCTGGAGCAGCGGCTGAGCTGCCTGGCAGAAGCAAGGAAGTGGGGGGTGTTTGTGTTTGCTTTAGGCTTCCTAGTTGTCCAGGATAAATGCATAAGAATAAATAGCAACCATTTGAGTTCTCCAGCAGCCTCAACGCTTCAGAGAGTGTTGCCAGCAACTCTAGGACTGAAATGAAATTTGCTTTGTCCTCACCTGGGCTTGTTTTCCATTCCCTTGCCCCTCTGTAACAGTGTTGGAGAAGAATTCCCTATTTTTTTTTTTTTTGTCC
The DNA here is from genome assembly GCA_002631895.1 of Agapornis roseicollis. Classification (NCBI taxonomy): domain Eukaryota; kingdom Metazoa; phylum Chordata; class Aves; order Psittaciformes; family Psittacidae; genus Agapornis; species Agapornis roseicollis. The sequence continues at coordinate 101,695 of NDXB01020900.1, read as the reverse complement.
TTTCCATTTGCTATGATTGGGGTGTTCTGCCTAGCAAGGTCCACAGCTGACCTGCATCATGCAGGACCCCATTTGGGTCACAGGCACTTAGTAATACTGCAGTATCACCTAAATATCACCTAAAGGCTCAATTAAGGTTGGAATTTCACTTACCTAAGGGTTATTTTCTTTGTTTGGGGATATTTCTTAGGATGATTTTCTTTTACTGAACAGATCTGGCTTCAACTATGTTATTTTAACACTTGGGGGTTTGGGGTTTTTTAAATTAATTTCCTTTCAGAGTTGTGTGGTTTGTTTGGTTTTGGGGTTTGGTTTTTTTCCCTAAGTATCATTTAAAAGAAAAAATAAAGGAAGAAAAACAAATGAAAAAAAATTACTTTTTCCAGTGATACCAGATCAGGTACTTGATTTTAGACAAAAATTATGAGATACAGCAAGCACTAATGAGGTTTCCTACTGCTATTGCACACCCGTACCTCATAAACTAGCAGTTACACTTACCGGGAATCCAGGAAAACCTCTTGTTCCAGGCTGTCCCTGGAAAGGATGAAGCAAAGAAAACAGTTCAGAAGAACTGAAGTGGGTTTTGGTGGACTACAAATCCTCCCTATGGAGCCTTCCCTCCAGCCTCTGCCCATTTATCCTGCAACTCTCTGAAGAGCTACGCAAGGCTCAATTCCCCTTCAATGGGAAAGCACCTTGGGAAGGAGGGGAAATTTCTCATCCCCACTCCAATTTGTACAGGGCCAAGTATATGCTGGAGCAGGTCCAGTTTAGACTGCAAGCAGTTTCCTTGAAGTTTCTACATTAATTAAATGGGTGTCCCTAGCCCATATGCTATGCTTTTGGAGTATATTCCAGAGGCTGAGCTCATTTTATGGCAATTCTTGCTGCCATAAACTGGAGGTGTTTAATGCAGGGTGCTGCTCTGTGCAAGAGAAACCTTGCAGGTCACTGGTGTCTAAGTACAGCCTTCCCTCATCTACTCCTCCCCTAACCTCATGTCCCAGTGCATTCACTTTCCTTACAAATAATTCTGGAGAAGAGATGATTTTTTTTTTCTTCTTCTCTGTTTTGCTTGTTTGTTTGTTTGTTTTATTCTGAGAGTTAAGAGAAAGAGAAGAGTTAGGTAGTGTAATGAGAGTAACATGAGCACCAAGTTCTTTCCCCTGCCTCTTTCTGACTAGCCAATTTTGGCTACCAGTTTGGGATCAGGTACATTGTCTTGAGATGTGTTTGGCAGCTTCTTCATCACCACTTCAAAACACTGAAAAAGGAAAATATCTTGGCTGTTAATTTTTTGTAATGCTTCAGTTTCTGGTCTATGCTCATTGAGTGATCACTGTGGCATCTTGCCTTCCCCAAAAGTCATGCTACAATGCCAAAAAGCCCAAGTTTCTTGTGTGTTCTCATGTTTCATTTGGGGGAATAAAATGCTTTCTTAGGCAATATGAGATATCATGACTGGTATCTCATATTGCCTCACAATGGTTTCCTAGGACAAACCTGGGTATAAAAAAGGGTTCACTTCTGAAAAGAAATGCATGTGAGTGCATCTCTGCCTTAACCAGAGTGATTCCATGTGGGGGAAGGGAAGGGGAAGGAGAGGGCAGGCCTGCTGGGTTACAAGGCTGAGGTTTGCCACAGTGAAGCAACAAAAATCCCTTGGGAGAGAGCTCAGAGCCACATTGGCAGGGAAAACCTTCATCTTCAGGTTATGTCTCCTCCATCTGCAGACTCAATGAAGGTTTACCCTTCAAAGGATAGGGCCAAATAACCTTTTTGCAGAGTCTGAGAGATGCCCCTACCACAAAATGCTTCACGTTGCACTCAACAGTTCGGTTTTTATACACAATGATACAGGACCTAATCACATTTGTACTGTTTCTTTAGTTCTGCAAAGTTGAACTTGGTCAGCTTTGCTTTGCAAGATACATATAAAACCACCTGGTCCTGTTGGCCTGTGACCAGGAGGGAAGATAGGCTATAAATTAAAGGATCTGTCCACCGCTGGTTTCTCAAAAGGCAAGAACCAGGAGCAGACTAGCTACAATTCATTAATTTTGGTTCCTTGCTGGACATCTCCCTGGACAAGAAGTGCTAAAAAAAGAATTAGGGAGAAAACCTGGAAATGGTACAATTTGGCTTCCTCTGTAGACTGTAAACTCTTTCTCCTTGGAGGACGGCAGAGTGATTTGCACGGTATCAGGCCAAAACAACAGTTCAGCCGCGACTGATTCCAAGAGACTGTTTTTGTTGGGTGGCTGTTTCCCCTTGTCTTCTTTTTAAAATGTTGATCATATGAAGTATGTAATCCCGGAAGCTGCCAAATCATGGAGACCGTCTGTTTCTGTCACTATCGGCATACTGTCCCTCTCTGGCCAGAAGTTAAGCAGCTCTGAGCTCGAGTGAAAGCTTTAACCTCCAGACAGAAATCTGGAAACTATTTGTCATCCCACATCTTTCCGAGTGGCCCCTTGGCCAGGGTTTCCTTGTTTGTCTTCAGTGCTCAGCCATCCTTTTGACCTATCAGCAGCTCTCTGGGAAACTGGATCATCTTCACAGTAGATTTTGGGGTGGAAGTGTGGAGTTGTGCCAGTGCTGGCACCTCAGGGCTTTGACTGGTGTAGGCAAAAGCCCATTTTTAATATAATTTGCCATCTAAGTTTTCCGCTGCTTTGGAGATGCAATGTGTTGTGCACTTTCCCAAAGAGCAGAAAAGGCAATGAGGCAAAGCAGAAGCACCAAAACAGACATTAAAAATTGCCCTGCGGAACAGGCATGTGTCCTTCCAGAAAATACTGATGTCTGTCTGTTTGCAGGACCCAAAGTGACAGGGACTGCTGGCTTTTCTCTCCGATTACTATAACCACACTATCTAGAAGGGTGAGAGCTACAGCAGAAAAACTTCTACCTTCCAAAACCTGCTGTTTGTGGAGCAGGGTGGTCCTGCTTAGAGTTTGGCATAGTGAGACCTGGCAGCCCTTCTGCCTCAATTGGCCACATGGTCAAAGCCTGTCTGCTGGATGTAAAACACTTGAAGATACCTGTTTTGTGTCCTGGGCTTTGGTTCTGTCGCTTCTCAAACTCCAGAATGCCAGGCAGGTGGGCCTGGGAACTGGCAAACCTGCTTGTTATTCAAAACATTTATCATGGGGCTTTTGGAGAGTTAATTGGAAAGCCAGATGCAGACAGTGTTTGCACTGCCCAAGGCTCTCTCACTTGACCTTTGATGTGAAACAAAAGTTGTTTGGTGGCCCATCCTCTCTGTGGGTCAAGGATGATGCTCTTCAAAGGTTAATCAAAATTGGAAGTGCCCACTGAGAGGGAGAGAATTGAGTCTCTAGGTCTTTTTTCATGGAAATCTCCAGGAGACTGTGCAGGGATGGAGTAGAGAGGACTGGCTGCACCCACTCAAAAGCAGAGACTTCATGCACGTAAATTCTCCAACCCTTCATGTTGGTCTTCTTTTATAACCTTGTCCTTGCTTTGTCTGGTTGATTCATTACACCTTGCAGGGACACTTTTGCTGGAAGAGGGTGCAAAATCTTGCCTACACTTTCCTCAGGTCCCCAGCCAGCCAAGGGGCTTTCCAGATAGCAGTAACTGTGGTGTCGAAGAGTCCCCAGGATTTTGGGTACTTGACAAGGATTTCTGAAGAACCCTGAACTACCCCATCTTTATGAATTACCAAGTCACTAGCTTAGCTCTGATCCTGCTCTTCTGAAAATCAATGGCTTTGTCCTCTGCCAATGAAACTAAAGGCTGAGATCAGCCAGGCAAAGGGTGTACTTTCTCCAAAAGTGTTAGCAGCCCTGTTGCTAGAAGGAAATATGCTCCTTCCTTTTAAATATAAGAATATGGTTTCCCTCAAGGGAAGGCTTCCTCATTTGCCACAGAGCATGAGCTGTAATTTCATTATATATAGTACATAATAGGAGTGTAAAACCAAACCTGGCTCAGCATGGGAACCACATGACACAGAATTTTTCCTTTCCAGCTGATGCTGTCTTATCTGCCCCTCCTAAGTATTTCCTTGTAACTTGCCCACATCTTGCATTTGTCAAAAATAGAGAGAAAATCACTTACGGGTGGACCACGGGGCCCGATAATAGACATGCCTGCTTCTCCTGGAGCACCCTGCAGATATACAAGAGAGAGGAAAAGGGGTGAAAAACTGAGGAGAGGAAAATACAAAGACAATTATATTCCCATCAAGGCTGGGGTTAAATAATGGTGCTTAAGGTGTGAGACCTTCAGGGCTTATAGGGCAGCTGCTGTTGCAGTCTCCCCCAGCTCTTGCCCCACACTTTGGAAGAAAAGGTGTCATTTGGAGCTGCTCAGATGTGCCAGAAAATGGAACCTGCACAGCAAGGAAAACTATAAACATATCAAACACCTTCTGGCAAAACTCAGGTTCAGCTCTATTGCAAGTGTGAAAGATGGCCTGGAACCCTTGTTGTTTATTTCCTGCAAGTCCAGAAGGACTGTGTCCTGCAGAAGAAAGAAAAGAAGGGATGTGTTGGGCTCCACAGAAATGGGAGCTGCAAGGACTTCACTGGCTGCCTCCAGAAATGGCTCGCTTGTGTGCTTCTCAAACTCAGTTGTGATGTGGATGAAAACAGCAAAGTCCTTGCTGGAAAAGAAAACAACTGCCTCTCCAGCTCCTAGCCACCCACGACGGGCACTGTGCAGGACATGTCCTTGTCTTTGGAAAACATGGCATATTCCTGAGAGGCAGTTCCAGAAGCACCCGGGCCTGGGGAGCTTTGGGATGGAGCATCCCATAAACCATGTGGCCTGCAAGCAAGCAGAGCCCTCTTCAAAACACAGCTGGGACCCAGGACTCTCACAGAGGGCTTCGGGAAATCATGGGCAATTAACAGTAGTTTTTCCCTTGTTTGTTTGTATCTATCTGCTATCCTTTCTTGCTGAAAACTTTGGCCAGAGAGAAATGCAAGAACACACAGAGAAAAAGCAGGATGGCTTCAGGCAGTGAAATTTTGGTCTGTTAGGTAATGCTGGTTGGCTTCAATGAGCAAGCAGTAGCTCTAAGGCAAGGAAGGAGAATCTCTGCCCTACCTTGCCCCCTCCTTGTTGTGTTTTTCTTTCTATCTTCTAAGAAGCAAATGGACCTGATATGGCAGCATGCAGATGATCCCCTTATGAGATGAATATACATCCCTTTCCTAGTTTCTACACATTATTATTCACATACACCAAACAGTTCATTTTGCTGCTCTCATAGGTGGGGAATACTCACAGCTCTGGGGAAAATATACTATGCTGAAATGTTGGGATATGTAGGATGCTTTACAAACTACCACTTCTTTGCAGGTACAAAACACCAGTTCAGTGGACAGCAAACAGCCTGTGAGATGGCATTTCACAGACTTCAATTACACCATCAGTTTTACTTGGTAAGAAGACATCTCACTTTATTAGAAACAGTGTGCTGTGCCATTTTCTTCCTTATTACAGCTTGCACCAGGGATTGGGCTAACCTGGGAGGTGGAAGGGAGCTACAGGTTGATTAGGGCAGGTGGAGTTGCCAGCAACGAAGAAACTTCAGGGTTAAAACCCAGGAAGCCTTGGAGGGATCCCTGCATGTGCCCACTGGCTCTTACACTGTTAGTAAATTGTCATAAACAAGAAACACAGCATCTTTGGAGGCTGAGTGTCCTGGAAGGAATTTGGGAGATAAACTCACACTGCCGGGGAAGAAGGGGCAGGCTGGGGGGGTGAAAGCCCAAAGCTGGCTGCAGCAGCCATGACTGTGACTGAGGGGCTTTGGGTGGCCCTAGATCAGGACAGTCAGGGATGCTCAGGGCCGTGAGGAGCTGACTCACCTTCTCTCCGGGTTGCCCTTTTAATCCCTGGGTCAATGGCACCCATCACAGCCACATGCAAGAGGGTGCAGAGAGAAGAGAGAGAGAGAGAGACAGACACACAAACACAGGTGTCAGCGGCAAGGGTACACTACCCCACACCAAAACCCTTGCTAAGGAGATGGAATAAGTAAAGTGGCCTCAGCTCCTGCCCCAGCCCTCTTCCCCATCCTCATCCTGGGATGCCTGAGTAAAGAGCAATTCCAAATATAGTGCTCAGACAGGCAGGGGATACCCCCTTTGTTCAGGGCAGAGCTGTTTGGAAAGGGCAGCTGCCTGTGGCAGCAGGGTTGTGTGTGTTAGCAAGCCCACGGTTAGCAAGCCCAGTCAACGCATGAGGTGGCAGCAAAAGGCACCCAAATGGGGGAATGGGAGGATGATGCTTGCTGAACCAAATGAGGGTCTGAGCAATATGGCAGAGCGGATGGAAACACCCCCATACTGCATGTATGCAGTTTGCAGGGCTGGCCACCCTGCTGTGACAAGGAGAGCCCCTCAGGTGTGGGGGTCAGGGAAGATGGCTTTGCTCACACTGACACCCACCAAGGATAACCCTGAAAGTCCTGCCCTAAATCTTGGGAGTTGAAGAGGATGGGAAGAACAAGGCACATACAAGAAGTTTCCACTTACCGGCCGTCCAGGGATCCCCATCGCACCTTTGTCTCCCTGGCAATTAAGGCAAAATCAGAGGCAATTGGAAACTGACCAAAAGCAAGGTTATAAACCAGCACAAATGAACTATGCCACAGATGTGGCTTCACATTGCAGTGCAAGTGTCCAGGGATTTTGAGAGAGTGAGACAACAAGTGAGAAAAAGTCTGTTTGTGTGTAGCTGAACCTGTCTTAAAGAACACGCATAAGCCACAAGTTGATATTTGCATATGACAGACCAGCACATCTCACAACAGAAATTACACCTGGTGATTTAGGCAGCAAAAGAACAAGAGTTTTCAGCCTGACAAAGCATAATCCCAGTTTCCAGTGCTTCATAAAATCTGGATCTTGGGAACGGGCTTCCTGCAGTAGCAAACTGTCATGTTTTACCCTCTCTTTACCAAAGTCATCTGGCTATTAGCTATTTATTTATAGAGTTATCATTTTAAAACAGGATTCTCTTAAACTTGGAAATACAGTCCTGTCCAGAAACAAAAGAAAAATGTGGGAAAACAAGCTGACACAGGAAAAAGCATGTCTGGAAGAAGACATATGAGCAGCTGTGTTCAGTGTCCTCTACCCCTTTGAGATACTTCTCAGTGCATTGTTGTGGTGTGAACAATCCAAAGAGTGGTTTGGGGAATGACTTTGGGTCAGGTAACACTGAGCAGAGCCTCATAAACACACAAACACAAGACTGGTGGCAATTTTCTTTGGGCACTTACCTACAAGGCAGTTTCCTACATTTAACTATGCAGTTTGCCAAAATAAAAATTAAAAAAAAAAAAAAAGAATTAAATCAATTCCCCTTGCATTCCTGATCACCAAAACTGAAGGCTGTGCAGATTTGGAAGACAGCAGCTGCCTGCTAAAGGATCTTGACAAATATGGCTTCAGCATTATGTAGGTTTTGGTCTATATTTTGCAAAAATGATGCGATGATTATCTCTCAGTTCTGTTTCCACCCATGTATGGGGTTTCCTTACATAAAACAGAGTGTCCATGCCAATGGCTACCTGCTTACCTAGCTGGAAACCTGGCTTTCTGGTTTCTGCAGCCGGAGACACCAGCTGCACTGGTGCCATTTCTTTGTGTCTTCCCCCTGTTCAGTCCCAATGCATGAATGTAGTGTGAAATCTCTGGACGGGGAACACACGTAACTCTGTTTTGCTGGGTATATGCACAGAGGCTCCCTTGGCCTTGCATCCCAAACTCAGACATTATTGCCTAGGATAAACTGTTACTTGATGAAACTTTAGCCACTTCCTTCTGTGTAGCTGGGGGGCTGTTGAGTATTGGCAGCATTCCTTTCCATGTAGTGCATGTTTTCATAAATTGAAAAGCAACATATGCTTTGCAAAAGCATCCCTTGCAGATGGATGAAAAACTAAGCAGCTGCTTGATTGCAAATTTTGTAGATGAAATATTATTGGAAGCTACTTATTCTAGGGTTTTAGCTCAGCTCTCAGTCCCACTATTTGCCTATGCCTGTGTGCTGGCAGCAAGCAAAACTGGTGTCAGCATCTTGCCATGGGTTTAATCTGTGGCTGCTGGAGGATGTAATACTCAGTTTTCCGGTGCTTTTTTGTCCCTTAAATGCTGCTTTTCTCCATAGCTGAGCTCAGGTTGGTCTCCCTTGTAGTTTGAGGTAGCAGCTGATTTAATTTCTCCTGGCATTGTAGTGACTGGTGCCCAGACAGGAAGAGCCTAAGCTGAGGGCAGAGCTGTGTCAGGTCTTCAGTGAGTACCTGGTATTGGAGGGGTACATGACAGCACTGTGTCTGGTATGTGACTGTGCAGCATTACAGCCCTCCAAGCAGCAATAGCAAAGGGAGAGCTCCCAGTAGGACAGCAAATAAATGCCAGATGTTTATAATGAAAGGTTGTTTGTGACAGGGAGCCAGGAAAGAGCACTCCAAGGTGGATGATACCATGTAAGTTGGTTGCGAGGTCATGCAAGGCTGCCTGAAGCTCCCCATTGGAACTAGAGGAGCACAAAAGGTAGCAAGCAGCCTCTGTCCTGAGTCGGGGGAGCCAGCAGCACAGTTTACATTTCGCTCATTAGGAAACTGCCTGTTACAGCTGTTGCATTCTCCAGGTGAGCTGCAGCCCAGGGAGCAGGAAGCCATAGCCAGGAAAGCACACAGCTAGAACACCAAACCCTATGCTCCTTCTTCACTCATGGCTATCTCTCTCAGATGCAGACACTGTTATTAGAGACTTTTACATTTGTCCCAGAGTGATGTAGGCCTTTTAAATCCTGCTTCAATTAGCAAGCCCCACCAGCAAGAATGCTACACACTGTCCCTCTTCAACCAGACCCTCAAGCTGACAAAGGCATCTTCAAACATGTTTCCTACATGCAGGAGGGTTCATAGCAATTATGTTACCCTTAAGTTTGCTCCTACAAAGCTCCTGTGGTCCCTACTCTGTTACAAGACATGACTCATGTGCTGTTTGGATTTGGTATTCCACATTGGGACTGCTGTGCAAGATTACTACCTTTTCCCAGTTTAAGAACCCTGGAGGCCTACTGATGAAAGTACTGCCAGATACAGAGCAAGAGGGAACAAAAAAGGAAGTATTTACCGGGAGCCCTGGTCTTCCTGTAAGGCCCTGAAACAAAGTACATAGAAATGGTGAAAGTTAGCTTCAAACTCTGGAGAAAGGGCATGATAAAGAGATGAAATCCCATGAAAGGGTTTAGGAAACAGAATGGTTAAAAAACTCTCCACAGTTCCTTGACCATGAGCTTGATTGCTTTGGTTTCCTAATCTCCTGTTTGTGAAGTTTTCTCTCCTTTCGGCATGGCTCTACCCACAGCTCTCTGCGCAGGCTCTGAAGGTATCTGGAAGTCCACGGAGAACAAGCTAATTACAGGGCCCTGACTTTTTTCCTGATTTTCCATCTGCTAAATATTATTTTTTCATGTATGGAATTGTTGCAATTGCCACAGAAATGTTGCATGTTCAGAAATGGGACAGAAAATGTCCGTGAGAGGATCTTTTCCTTCGGATGTGGTCCAGACGGCAATTGAGTCTGGGAACCTCTGGACTATTGCATCATTTCATCATTTCCTTCCTTCCTTTGCCCCTTTTAGTCCCAATCTCACCAAATTTCTTACATGACTGCGGGTTGCCCCTGTCTTCACCAAAGCATCAACTGATTTCAAGAACAGCAGTGGGAGCATCTGTTGGGCAACAGGAGAGCATGAAGGCCCCTTTGACCACTGAGGTGCTGCTCAGCCATTTCCCTGTATTCTCTCCTGGTCATCCTACACTACAAGCAGGGCTCAGTGCACTTCTAGTGAGTATTTTTGCCCATCCTCAGACTCAAGCTGACACTGGGGGCTAAGCCCTGGCCAATATGCTGTGTTCTGCAAGGTGGGATAAAAAAACAGGAGAGAGTAATGGAGTCATCAGTGCTTTGGGGTTACTATCCAGCATGATGTATATGACAACCATCCAGGCAGAAGCCCATGTCTGTTGCTCATAAACTTGAGCTTCCATGCGGTTTTAATCACAAAAAATTCTGGGTGGGGGGAGAGAGGGGGTGGTATAGGGAGAGGAAAGAAATATTTCCTATGGTGGCATGGAGGACTTTGTTTTACTCTTCAGCAGTGAACTGAACTGATCAGAAACCCAGAGGTCCTGAAAGAGACAAGGGTGCTGTTAGCCCAAGACATTCCACTTTGGCTAATGATGCTTGGTCTGCCTGACTTCCTCTTGTTATTTCCATTGGGTGAAGCATTCCTCGCAGCCTGTCCTGAAAGCCTGCATGCAGAAACAGGTTCAGAGGTTGCAATAAGCCAGGATACAGTAGCACATATTGTCAGCACTTCTCTGGTGGTCCCATGTGTTTCTGCCAGGCTTCAATCTTTCATTACGATATTAAGTTTCTAGCCCTTATTGCTGCAGAGGAAGCCTGGAGTGCGTGTCTTCCTCACCCTGCAAAGGCGCAGACTGCTCTCCAGGAGACGTCTGTGTTGACCTTGTGCCTTCTCTCTAATTTCTCTTAGCAATAACAGAAATGCCTCACCACCACCAATTTTGTGCCTGGCCCATCCCTTTAGCACTGACCTATGCTTGCCCAGGGTAGAATGGTAGGGAGGATCTAGGTGGACTCCACTTGCAGCTCCTCTGGAGCAGCACTTTCTTCCCAATAACCCAAAGCTAACACTGAAATACATCTACTTCAGCAGCCAGTCCTGAAAGCCCCTAGGATCAACTATTGTTGAAGGTTTGCATGGATCAGGGATTCCAGCTGTAAAATGCTTTCAGACCTTTTGGCCTGGAAGGTGCAATTTTTTGTAAGATTGTTGTCATCAAATAAGGATGTGCTCATAAATCTGTGGGAGTTCAGTCTATAGCATTTTGACTCGATGAAAGGGGAAAATAGGTTGTGCAGCAACTACTTCTCCTCAGAACATCATCTGCAAACTGTTTAAGACATTTTTGCATGAACAGACAAAAGATGACTACCGTATGTTTAACTTCTCATGTTCCTCTGCAGAAACCCAGCATAGTTACTATATTGTACACGAATATAAACCATTTCCTCTGGAAGGATTGTGCTAGAGACAATATAGCATTTCTTTATAATCCTGAGAGATGTCGATACATGGCCTCATTCTTTGCGTTGCTTCTTCTGGTTCACTGTGGGTCTCTTAGTAGCTGTAAGAAAATTCTGCAATAACCTAGCTGTTTTCCTGAAGCCTAAATCATCCACACTGAGGTTTTGCATTAGCTAATATTTAAAAAGGAAGCTGTCAACACAATTTTTCCTCTGAAACTGATAATTGTGCAGCTATACTTCAAGGCCCATCAGTTCAGCAAGTCCATGAGTGTAGCAGGGAACAAGTCCCTACAGCTCCTGCCATGTGTTTGTGATCTATCTTTCCCTTTGTTGCAAACACGTCTCATTCAGCATGTGGCATCCAATGGATTGAAGCACATACAGCTGGTTCCCCCAGGGTATGTGGGGCCAACTAGTAATAAATACATATGCCCCTCATGTTTGCCATGTCCCTGTCCCTGTGCTCCCTCTGTCTCATCACCCTCAGAAACTCCAATCCGGCCAAGAGCAACCCCACAATAATATGGGTCCCGAACACCCGCAGTACTTGCTGTTTGAGAGGTCTTAGGTTGGCAGGACTGTGAAGGCAGCTACCACCACAGACAGGAGACTTTGCTAGTTTATGGCCTGCAAACTCTGTGTCAACAGCTTCTAAAACCATAGGGGCTTGGTACTTACAGGTGGACCTGGAAGACAGAAGAAGAAAAAAAACCAATAAATATTTTTTTAATGCAGCAAATCCTAACAAGAAGGGCTAGATAAACACACTGTACCATCTTTTGGGGTTGATCCTGATGCTGCTCACATTTGCTGATGCACATCCACAAACTCCCTATTCATTACTTAAGTACCCCCAAAATTAGCAGCACTGCTTTACAGTCACCAGGAGTGCAGGGCAGCCTCTGAAAGTCCTGTGTTGGAAAGGCCATGCAAGTCAAGCTCTTGACATTGTTAAACTCATTTTTGGTCCTTTGGCAGACAGAGGTCCCCCCCATGAGTGTGACACCACTGAGCCAAGGAGACTTGTTGTTTGTGTGACTCCCCCTCACATCCTGCCCACCCCTTGGGGCTGAGAAAGTTGAAAGTGGAGAGGAAAAGAGCCCCTTTCCTGCTAAAATGCCTATGCATTTCCCATCAGTATCGGTGATCTTGCGAAGGCATGGAAAGGTTAATGAGAAAACTACAGCTATTAAGCACATCAGGCACCTTTTCTCTTTAGTGCAAGCTTATTTCCCCCTTTACTTCTGCTCTGTTCCCATAGGAGCCATTCTGACCCTCTTGGAAGGAATTTCTTCAAATCCTTCAGGTTTCTTTTATTTTGGAAATCTTTTTGGAACCTGGCAATGTGGAGCACTGCATCTCCCTCATACAGAACTATTGTGCAGCATATATCAGGGCTTAAACGGCACATTTCTTTCATCAGTTCCCAGAAAATTCCTCAAAATCCTGACAGATACTGTGCGTGTGTGGAAAGAAACCCCTGGACTGACTATTTTGTGGTTTCCTCTCTGTGAGAGAAGCAAGACACACCATACAACTGTCAGGGGGTTCTACATTTTCCATGCTTTATAGGCACTCTGTTTTCTTTTTTCTTTCCCCCCCCCC
>NDXB01020900.1:66485-78817 GCA_002631895.1 Agapornis roseicollis | reverse complement strand
AAAAAAGAATTTAAAAAAAAAAAAAAAAAAAAAAAAGGCAAAAAAATAACCCCAGCCCATTGTGCTTGAGCTACTTTAGGGATGAGAGAAACACACAACTCCTAGCAGCTGCCATCGCCTCCAGCAACATCTCCTCCCTTGAACAGCATCCTCTATGATAGAGGAGGAAAAGCAAAGAGCTGCCACTGGGATCCAGCCACATCCACCCACCCAGTACTGGGTTCAGCCTCAGGAAGACCCCTTCCCACAGGCAAAGCACAGCCCATGACCCTCTACCTGCTGCTGGTTGAGCCACATGTCAAGGCAAGCCTGGTGTGGATGGGATCACTGGGTGGTCCCCAGCATAGCACACATGCTGCACTGAGCAATACAGAACCATAATAAACAAGTCCCTCGCACAAAGCTCTGTCAGTTCAGTTGATATAATCTTCATCTTCTCTTTGAAAGAAAGGAAAAAAAAAGAAAAGCAAAAATTAAAGAAAAGGCATCCTAAGGGAAAGGAGTGAGACAAGAGATGGACTGATACAGCCCGTGTGTGTCTCAGCCCCCCAGCGTGGGGAAAATGTGCTGTTAATCAGCCACCCCCCTGGGAATATGCTGATTTAATTACCTCCTGCTTGCACAGTCCGGCTGCAATGCTGCACGCCCAAGACATCGCATGAGGAAGAAACAGACACTGAGCCTTGGCAGCCAGGTTGGAACAGGATAAGCAAGGAGAGCAGGAAGGTTTGCAGAGCAGGGGGTGAGTTGGTCTGGGGAGGCTGTGCGAGTGGCACAAACCCATATGTGTAAGAGGCAGATAGGATTGAAGAGCACATCATCACCCCACCAGAGCCACTGGCACAGCAGCAGGGATGGATGTATCAAGGAGTATTCATTCTCTTGTCTGAAACACAACCTTATTTTGGTGAAAACACAGCAAAGATATGCAACGGGCAACAAGTGGATTTCCAAGTAGAAATATGGAGAAATAGCCAGACAAAGTGAAGGGGAGATGTCCATTTAAGCAGGCATCATGCCACAACTAGCTCTCCCTCAGGGTCTGTGTGGCACAGACTCCACATGTGAGCATGCCTCTCCAACCCCTCGATTGTCATGCCACCAGCATTTTGCAACATCAATCTGGGACACATCGGAACATCACTCCAATGCAGGCAAATTTTTTCCAGGGCTTATGTTTCACAACACTTATGAATGTCAAAGAGTCAGTGCACAGAGGAGCAGAGACCTGGTCCCGCTCCTGGAAGGGGAAAGCTGTGTCAAGTGCATCCACCCTCAAAGTAACTCACTGGACAGTCGCGTTAAAGTGGTTTGAGCACGAGACATGGGTTTTTCCTCTTCCACATGGGGACAGCTGGATGTTTAATAATTAATGGCTGTACGCTTCCTTGCGAAGGCTGATGCTTGAAGCGTCACTGCATCTTTAACGGCTGCCAGCGATGGGAAACTCGTTGGAGTGTGTGTTGGGAGGGGAAGAAGGTTAAGATGATTAACTGGTGCTAACAAGTTTAGGATGTGGAAGAAGTATTTTCTTGGACGTCCATCAAAGAGAGGATTGAATGTTCCCTGGCGGGGGAGGGCATGGGGGCTGGTATGTGTTTCACAGATGAGGTTTCTGCCTCCCAAAGCCCGCCCAGCTCCACATGATGCAACCTCTCTCTTTTAAACTCTGCCTCTCCCCCTGTACCATCAGCTGTACCTGTGTTCCCAGCCTGGCACAGGGGCTGAAAGGAGATCAGGGGGAGGAAAGTCACCTCTCCACTCTTCCTGTGCCCTGGGACACCCTTTGGGCACCGGTAGGTCTCCCTGGCCCTTGGCCCCCATGAGGAGAAAGCATGGGCAGATGCCCGGAAGAGTCAAGAGAGAATCGGGTGTCACCACACTGAAACCCAATGCCCCAGAGAGAAGAGCTCCTCCTGGGCCTCTGCATCCTGCTGCACAACCCCACTCTCTGCCTGCCGCAGAAATGCCAGACAGAACCATCCCTGCCACCTGCCAGGGCAGCAGCCTGCTTTTTGCCTCACCATTGCCCTCGATCACAGGCTAACATTAGCGCTGGAGTGAAGTCTCCTTGCAAATAGCTTTGAAGCAAGCCACTTGGCACCCACAACATCTCCCTTGTCCTGTCCCTGGTATTTTCAGTGCTCGCCGCCGGCTGGCGGGCACCCATGCTTTGCGCAAGGGGCTTGGACGCCGCCAGGCACCGTGCCCCGCCATCGAGCCTGGTGACTGGTGCGACTCGCCTTCATTCCTCTGGCCACCACAAAGCTGCCAGGATGGGCAGCACACGCGAGACTCACGTCGCAGGGCCCGGACATGCGTCAGCAGCTGACGCAAACCAGCCCGGCCATGTGCACACAGCTCAGGCCTGGGAAAAATCCTCCACCCCAGTAGCGCGCTCACACTGAATCAAAGCCGTTGCTGTACAGTAGCAGTGCAATGTGCTCTTTGGGTTTCCCCAGCCAGCTGGGATGGTTTTGCCTTGCTTTGTCAAGGCGCTGATTTATGCCCATATGTACCATATACATTGTAAGCACAGGCACGCAATGGTGTAAACACTTCTACAAAACATCTGTACACAAACCCGTGAAATATGCAGAAGCTCCCTGCTGCAGCCCTCAACATGCATCCCAGGCACCCCACAGGCAACCTGTCAGGCCCCGGTCTGTGTGCAGGGTGCCATTCACCACTGGACCAGTTATTCAGATGTGTCCTAGCAGTGGTGGTAAAGGTCACAGAGGGACTCCTACCTGATATAAATGAGCACAGCCACAACAGTTTTCTCTTGCATCAGTGTTTCAAGCTGGAGCCCACCATGGCAGGTATCTGCTTTTATGCAGTGCCAAGCATCTATTCCTCCCTCCAAAATCTCCATCTTTTCCATACATTTAATACTTGATGTCTTTCTCTGCATCACGAGTAAGAGGCCTGCTTATCCCTGGTTCTGGATGGAGGATGGCCTTACCAAACAGCCAAGGCTTATCCAGGACTGGGATATAACATTTGGGATATAACATACAAGCACCATTACAGTTAACGCTTGTACCACCAGAACTCATGCATACCTGATCACAAATGCTCACTGTTCACACCTCTGGGGAGAGCTCAGCCTCCAAAGGAAAAGACCCACAGCAATTGTATGAGTTTGGGAGATTTCCTTCCACCTTCCAGCCAGTTTAAAATAAATAAAAAAAAAATTTAAAAAAATAAAGAGAAAAGAAGAATCCTAAAATAAGAAATTTGAAATAAGGAAGCACATAAAAGGGCAAAGACAGGAGCTCTGAGGCATGCAGGAGACAGGCCTGAACATGGTAAATATCACCAATGAAATAATAAAAACAAGAAGATGGGTATAAATAAACAGGCCATCCTCTTGCAGAGCACTTGTGCCCATCATTGTGCCTCAGCGCCTTCCCTTTTTAATGCATTGATGTTTCCAACCATATTTTGGATAAAGAAGGAAAGGCAGAGGTTTTGCCTTCCTAACTCTATTGGAACGGTAGCACCATAAGTATGTGCTAGCCCTCCAGCCATTCTGCAGCCTGGGCATTGCTCACAGCTCTATTAATGGCTTACATGAGCCCTCGTAGTCTGCACTGCAACAACAGCAGGCTCATTAAAATTAATTAAATACTCCTTAACAAAGTCACTTTAGATGCCAAATACAGACTAAATTGGATGAGTTGATGCTTAAACACATAGGAAGCATCCTTGCTCCCTTTTACCATTCCTCAGTTACCTTCAGGTGACAAAAGCCAAGGTGGGAGTGCCTCCTCAGGCAGCTCCAGGCAGTTGTGTAAGAGCACAGCTGCCTACGTGTTCAGAGAAAGATAGTTAAGCTACCAAACAAGCTCTTTGTTTGTTTGTTTCCTGAATTGTTCATCCCCATCTATCCATAACTGCTCACAGAATCTGTGGAATGTGTTGTGTGGTTTGCATCTTCAAAACAAATGAAACAACAGTATGTCTAAACCAAACAAACCCCAACCCAAAATACAGCCAGCAGGCCAGGGTGCATGAGCAACCTTTGAGGATGAAGTCTGTGTATACACTCTGGAGAGCCCAAAAAATGTGGATGGGGGAACATATTTAAATTTCAGGGAATTATGGAATTCCCAATGAGATTTCTTACAAAGGAGAGAAAAAAAAAAGAGAAGTATTTAAGCAATGATTATACTGCAATTTTAATTCCAGATGTGCCATGCCATGGGGATGCCATACCAGCAAATCACATTTTCTAACATGGCACCATGCTGCTCTGGCTGTGGTGGTATCGGATGCCCATCCATAGCAGCCCAGGCACTGCTATCTCCAATGCTCAGCTTTCTCCTGCCAGCCAGCCCGGCTGCAAGGGCTTTGCCCGTGCATTCAATAAAAAAAGGCAATTCAGAAAGCTCAAAGCTTTCAGCAAGGAGTGGCTGCTTAAGACAAATGTGCTTTTTTCCAATTTTTTTGGTTAGACATTGTCAAATACTGCCTTCAGGCACTTGAAACAGAAAACACCTTTTGCATACTCAGCATAGAAAACCACGCTGACTTATCATCCTGAAAAGGGGTCAAAAAATACCCCCCACAGCCCTTCAATTAGTTCAGTGCACCTCCTGACAGGAGGGCCACGGGAAATGGGTGTTTCATTGCACACTCCCACCTCACATTCCTCATGGCTTTGAGCCAGGACCACTGACACAGCTCATGGCGGCCAGCGTTTAAATAGCTGGGATGACCTTCCCATACCCCTGCCCCAGACCAAGGACTCCAAATATCTCCTTCACCTCTCGGGGCTCACTGGTGTGTTCAGGATTTTAACCCCACAGGAACCCTCAGACCTGTCAGAGCAAGCTGAAAAAGGATTGTTTTAAGAACGACAGCAAGAAAACAGGAAAGCCAGGAAAATAACCTGGCAAGAGGAAGAGCACCCAGCTGAGGTGCGGAAGTGGGGAGCAGGCAGGACTCTGGTGCTGCCCATGTTTTTGGCTCACCTCCCCAGAGGTGTTTGGGGAGGAGATAAGAATTCCAAGGGAGAAACAGATGCATCCATTTGGATGCAATCTGTCCAGGTGATGCAGGGCTAGGGCTCAGCCCGCCCTGCCTAGAGGTCTGTCCTGCTACAGCCATTCCCACCAACCCCTTGTCCGTCAGCCTGTGTCCTGCCCTTCCCAACATTTCCTGCTTGCTGGCTGCCTGCAGGGCCAGGCAGGGGTCAGGATGTCGGAAATCCTGCCATCCCCTGCCAGATGGCCCTGCCAGCTCTGGGTGACACTTCCTGGGTGGGAGCCAAAGCCCCACTGCAGTCCTGTACTGCTTTTTTGCTGGCCTCCTCCAGCAGCTGCAGCTGTGCCAAGAGGTCCAGCCAGCATGGGATGGGTGTACCCAAAGGGGCAAGCAGAGGATGAGCAGGATGCCTGGACTGAGTGTGCACACCATGTGGCCCACAGCTGTAGGGTCCAACTGGGGCCTCTGTTGCATCTTTGCTTTTGCTGGCCACCCTGCAAGAAGGGAAACAGCATTTGTGAGATGTGGCAGCTCCTGCCAGTATTTCTGTAAGGTCAGTCAGAACTGAAGAAAATGACCAAGCAGCTTTCCCTGAGTCCTGCACTGGGGCAGATAAGGAACATGGATGAGGTTTTGTAGAAGAATGTCCAGGGCACATTCTCTTGCAAATTCCCTTTGCAATTCCCTTGCAAACAATGCCAAGAAGATCCCAGTTTCTAACCAATACTAAAATCCTAGCAGCTGCCCTACACCACCCTCTAAGCCCCTGTAACAGCAGAAGGTACACTGGTTTGTGGCAGGGTTGTGCAACCTCCATCTGACCACCAATCCCAGTCCCGAGGAGCCCACAGGGCCAGAGCTGCCTTCTCCCGCAACCCAGATCCCTCCTCTGCCCCTGAGTGCTGCCACGGGGAGGGATGGAAAAGCCATTCGGCATCCCTCCGAGCTGCTTCCTTGCTTGCATGGCTGACCGCCTCCAGCACTGCAGGCTCCCAACCTGCCGGAGGAGAAACTGGACCAAAACAAGCATTGCGGGGGCAGGGGGAAAGAAGCCAACTTTTTTTACTTGTTTCTTTTCTTTTTTTTTGGTAAGGGATATTGAAGCCTGGAGCAGAGAGCCAGCAGAGTGAAAAACGGCCACGTGGGGACTGTGAAAATAGGAGCTGAAGAGAGGAAGATGGGAAAGGTCTAATAAAGAGAGTAACAGTATATAAAATACACAAGCGCCCACCTCCGCCAAGAAGGCTGTGGGGGAGGCATTTGGTGGTAATCCCTGGTTGTTTGAGACTATCCAGGCTGACAGTGTCTGGATCTGCATATAGGTCTGGATCAGACCAGGAAAGGTTAGGTTTTCACTCTGTCAACCTGAAACAGGAGGCTTTCCCGTTGCAGCGTTTTGTTATTATGTAGCAGAAATCAAAGGAGGGCAGTTAGCTATGAGAGGATCCTCCAGCCCCAGGTAGCTCTCAGCCACATCCAGATTCCATGTGGAGAAGAAATATTTCCCTCATCTGAACAAAAGTCACAAGGGGAGGCTCGCTTCTAGAAATCAGATCCATAGTCTTACCAGTGTCTGCTCACATCCAGAAAAACTCCCCAAGTCTCATCCCAGCTCACAGTGACCTTGGATCAAAACCTGTGCTGAGCTCCCTCTCCACACTTGACCAGAGTGTGGTGCGTGGCCTGGGGTGGTGAAGAGCTGGGTACAGTCATTGGTGCTGTTGAGGCCTTGGGGCCGTTTCTCAACCTGTATGAAGCTGTTGCAGATCAGTCTGGCAGACAGTGGGGACAGAAGGAATCACACAGGTTAACTATCAGACAAAAGGAACTGCATCATTAATTACCCAGGAAGATTACGCTAACCTTAGGGGTTGTGTCCTCTCTGCTGAGAGACCAGTGGAGAAGCTCATTGTGACCTCTGATCTCAAAAAATACAATGCTGAGGAGTGACATCTCGCTCACAGGTAGTCACACCCAGCCCCAGCCCAAGTGATCGGAAGCAGCAACTTCCAAGCTGAAGGAAACTTACATTTCCTTATCATCTGCTATAAATACAGCTACACTGTTTTCCTGACCATGTTATTCGTACAGTCCTTATCACACTCAGATAGCCAAAACACAGTCACACACTTCACAGTCTTCTTGCTCCTCTATTCTGACCTTTTCCAAACCATTTATATTCACAACTCCACATCTCCTGAAGCTCTTCTACAGCAATTGGTGACACTGCCTGGGACCTCCACATCCGAACAGAACAGGTCAGTAAATGAACTTGTCTTCCTTTTCTCTACTTTGCCATGCAGGGACCTAGCTCACAGTTAGGGAAGAACTCAAATATCACTTCTGATAAACATTTATTTTTGGTGAGGAACATGTGTTCAGAAGAAATGAGCATGTGCCAAATCTTGCAACATCTTGATTCTTCTCAGTGCTTCCGAATACCTTGGTCTTCTGCTAGGGTCACATTGCCTGGTCTCTAGGGCCCCATTGCCTGTCCCTAGGGCCTTTAAAAACAAGGGAAAAATACACTGAAGAAAAGGATTCCCAAGGTCTTGGGCTGGAAGAGAGGCCACATTGAAACAACAAAACAGTGCTTTCAGGAAGCCTGTGTTACATCAGCCTGGAGACCAAAAGGAAACACCACATAGCAAAGGGTCTGAGATGAGACAACAGCTGACTGAGGGTGCCTCCATTTCCGCATTGCCCAAAGCCAATCAAGACTTCACCTGCCACAACATCACCTTTGGAACATAGCTTCATCTCGCTTGACTGATTAGCTGGCAGGGTGGGGGAAAGTTTTACAAGTAGTTTCTGTATCCATAGCATATTTGATGCAGATAAGCAAGTAGGACAGGTGAAAAGGAAGCCTGAACATGAGATATTTTGTTATTGTTCTCTTGAATCAAAGCTGTCTTTCAGAAATACCATGAGCTTAATGGAATGTGCACTATAATCTAAGTGTTATGAGAAATACAGCACCAACCAGTGCTGAGGCTTCACAAGGGATGTGAGAATCTGTAACCAAGTATTAAGTTGTCTATCCTAAAATACTTGGGCAATTCACCCATTGGACACATGGTGCAGGGGGTCATGTTCAGAGAGCATCAAAAAGCAGTGAATCTTTTTTCCCTGCTCTGCATTCAAGGTCTAAGTTTCATTCTCCAAGCTGGCTCAGGAACACCAGGAAGATACTCATTCCTGTGGTTTTATGGCATTTATATGTCAAGTCTGGGCAGAACTTGAAAATGGAGTAGTACTATGATTTATATTCCCATTGAAGGAAAAAGGTTCAGATTTAAAAACAGTTGAACTCAGTTTTGATCTGATCATTGGAGAAAAGGTATTAGAAAGACATTTCATTTGTACTGTCTTCTAAATTTAAACCAAAATTGTTCTGGGTTTTTTTCTTTCTGGTACTAAAATGAAAGTCCAACAGTCCTGATATGGACTAGTCAAATCAGGCACTTCCCAATTACAAGTCTGAATCCTGGATTTTAGTTCCTTTCCATCACAAACCAGCACAATTTCACCTCTTCCTTTTAAGAGCTACTACCTTACAAATCCATTTTAGTCTGACAAGAGACTGTACCTCCTACGCCTGTACGCAGGTCTAAATGTACTGATTTCCAGACAACATTGCCTATATCAAACACAGCCCCCTTTATCATTTCATCCACCATTATCCCACTGTTGATGATACTTAAACACACTTTGATATGTTGTACCACCAGACACTGTCAAACACCTCACATAGGGGCACCAAAGAGAACCAAAGGAGAAACCACAGAAAATGGAAATGACACTTTCAGATGCTCATCCAGACACAACTTTCCCTGCTTCTTTCTTTTGAAGATGAGCTTCAGCTCAGTTTGGACATACACATTCAAACCCTCCCAAAACTTTGACTTTGGATGTGAGTGGTAGTTGGTACGTCTCTGGTTTTGCTACACAGTCAAATGCATCAAAAGACAATGAAGAAGGCTGAATGATTCATGGTAATGGAATGAAATGCCATTCACAAATGTTTTGTCACTTATTGTATTGAAACCACTTCTTAAGATGTCTCAAAAAGCCTTTTGATATTAGCATGATTAAAAACATAGTGCAATTAAGCAATCCCATAATATTTCTGTATGTTATGTGAGCAGGACCTTGATTGACCACTTCATTCAACCCCCTGATAAATGGCTGCTTCTAACAGAAGGCTGTTGTTCTGCAAGATGCCTCAGATAGTTGTACAACACCAAGGAATTCAAATCTTCTCATCCCAGAGGCATTTTGGCTCACCAAAATTTAGCTGTTCAGCTTTAGTGTTGGGTCTAGCCTACATGTTTCAAACTTTCTCAAGTCAACCAAGAAAGATGCACCTCCCAAGAGACATTCTGCCCACTTTAAAATTGATGTCTGAAATTAATGGGAATATTTGCTTTCTAAATGTATATTTCTTTCTCTACTGACTACCTAAATATCTGCCTAGATGTCTTATCATTTTTCCTACTGTGTCTGTCATATGAGAAAGTAGCATTTACATATGTACCGAACTTGTTACACACATCTCCATATTGATTTCATATACCTCAAGCACACTATTATGCAAGCATATATAATTTTATGTTTGTATACCCCACAGCATTATAAAAGCTTTTAACAAGATGTAGATAAAAAAAGCCCTTCCAAAGTGCAAGCGGTCCCAGATCCCTACCTGCCGGGCAGTTGCATCGCTGGTGTGCATCTCGAACTTCTCGATACCTTGGCAAATGGAACTTCAATTTCTGTCAAGGGAGGAAAAGGAGCAAAAGGGTTCATCAATACCAATGAAACCAAAGCCTCATATTCTTAGAAAAGTGGGACTGGGGGATGCTGCCTGAGCAGAGGTGGGAGAAACAGAGCAGAACAGTTTGGGAACTTCGAAAGGCATTAAAGTTCATAGCCTTAAACAAGAAATGTGGGGTTTGATTGGAAGCAGGCTGGGGGAGTTTCGTAATGGCCTCCAAATGTGGTCCTCCTGACAGGCATTACAAAATCAAGAGCCAGCAGCGGGAATAAAGAGGTGACTGTGTCCTCATGAGAAAGCCGCACTTCTCAGAAGACCCACACAACCAATGAGCTCCGAGGCAGGTACTCTTCCACCCTGCAGCAGACTCCTTATGCTCATGGAGACACATGGACAGATAAAAAGGGTCCCACTGAAAAATTGTGGCTGAAGGTGGTCTGAAAACAGCAGCGACGTTTCCTGAAACCTTCAGAGCTGTAAAGCTTTTTTTTTTCTCCAAGTGCAGAACAAGAAAAAAATCCATCAAGAATTTCCATATGGTGGAATGATATCAAAATATTAATTTTCAGTGTGTTTGGATTTCTAATGGTGCTGGGTTTTTAGTCATCTGCTTTCTGGCCCTATCTGAGTATCTCTTTAAGGGGGGATAAGAGTCTATCGAGTCTATCCGAATCCACCCCATCTTCTCTCACTGGAAATGTCATTACAATTGGCCTTTGTCCTTAGCAAAATGCATTTTAGGGACAGCATCTACACCAACAGTTGTAGACTTTATTAAAATAACTGCAATTAAGGGAAGAAAATGCAAATCAATCCAAATCAGTTATTCATTAATGCTTGTGAACTGCACTTAGTTAATGATTTTAGATGATTTGAGAGGACTGAGCTGCCAGGGTGCCTGTGCTAAAGAGTCACTCGCTCTTCCCTTCTAACTCTCAAGCCCAACTGTTTATCCCAGTCGCACCCTTTTACTGTCTGACCTACTTCACAACCAGGGCCAACACTGTCAATGAGACAGGCTTATGTTGGGCTCAACAGAGGCCCCTGCTCAGGATCATATAGAAATGACTTAATTTTCACAAGTAAGTGAGCACCTTTCAGCAAGAAGGCATCCATTTTGGGGAAATTTATATTAGTAAAATAAAAAATAAAGTAACACATTTTTGTCTGGAATGAGAGAAGGCAGAACTAGCTGGAACAGTTCCATTTTTTCACTTTGAAAGGACTGGCTTCCTTATTGCAAGTCAAAATCAGTAAGGGTTGTTGTGACTGACTAGAAATTGAATATTTTCAAAGGTTTGTTTTTTATTTTGCATGGTAGACTGAAATGTTTTGATAGTGAGTTGTTTTGATATCAAGGCAAGGAGAGGGTTTCAGGCAAGGAAAACTGCCAGTTCCCATACAGCATTTTATCTCTGTTTACCTTCACAGTTTAAAAGCACAGATATGCGAATCTCTGCATTTGGGCATATTCCCATGTAGCTGCCACCCCCAGATGGCACGGCTGTACTCCGCAGCACTGCCCAGCTTCAAATGCTTCATGCTAATGGTCAAACATGGGCACAAATAGGACAGCAGAGCCTTTATTTGGGCACTTTCACTGGTATGTAGACATATGCGTTCCCATTTCCATCTACACATGTGCCAACCAAAATGTCTGAACACAAGCCTGTCACGTTTGGGTGGGGTTCCCATGATTGGGAATCAGGCTTAGCACAGGGGAGGGGTGATGGGTCATTTCCTAACCAGTGAAGGTCTGAACACCCTTGGCTGCAGCAGGGCCCTTTATAGGATAGAAACCTGCAAGGAAACATGCAACGTATTCCTGCCCTGTCAAGTGCAGAGGCACTCCAGGGGCCAAGGGGAAATGGCAAGGGGATGAAGCCAGAGTTATGTCATGCTGCAAGAAGCCTTGTTTATATTGCTCTACTGGTGCGTAAGGAGAGGAGCAGCATAATTGGACTTACTAGGGAAGTGATGACCCAGCAGGACTTGAGCACGACCAGGAGAGGAATGGAAGCAATAGCATTTCCCCACAACTTTATCTGCTAGGTGAAGATAGTGGGAACACCTGGGCACAGCCCCAAGCACAGGTACTGTGTGGGAATCGGGCATTTTCCCCGTCCCTGGCTATCATGGTGCTTCCCTAGATCCCAGGAGCTCTGCACATCCCTGGGGAATGCAAAGGGCAACAATGCTGTGGGATTGCTCACCTTCAGTGGGTGGCAAAACCTACTGGGAATTCAGGAGCACTCGAATTAGCTTTCCTGCACAGTCTATTAAACAAACATTGACTGCAAGAGAAAAAACTCCTTGGCTTCTGGAGACCTCAGTTCAAGTTTGGGTTGAGATGGTGAAACAAAACATATCGCTGGCATTTTTTGCTTCCCTCATTTTCAGTGTGCAAAATACCACCTGGCGCAGTATGAGAAGCTGGCTTTGCTCAGGGGAGCAAAGAGAAAGGTCTTTCCTCTAAAACTGGCCTTTCCTAAAGAAAACTTTCATTCCCAGGCAAAGTTCAGTTCCAGGGCAAGGCTGACTTCTGTAAGAAAAAAAAAAAAAAAAA
>NDXB01020900.1:49484-66424 GCA_002631895.1 Agapornis roseicollis | reverse complement strand
TAGGCAAAATTAAGTCTCAGGGGAAGGCGGAATTCTGAAAAAAAAAAAAAAAAAAAAAAAGAATGTGGTCTCCAAGAAGCCAGTGCTCACAATCTCCTTTCTCAGCTCTGGAGTTTGCTTTTTCACCTGGGGAACAACTAGATCATGAAACATCAGAGCAGCAACTGGCAACCTCTTGCCCTGTCAGAAATGCTGAAAACATTTCTTACACAGAGGTTTGTCAGCATAGCCTTCTTGCTCTTGCCTTTTGTGTTTTTCAGTGACACAGCTGCTGCACTTTCCCCTGCATATATGAAAGCGATCAAAAAAGCCTTTGCCAGCACTGGGCCCAGAGCTGATCAGTTCTGACATGGAGACTGTGCACCTCTGTGCACCACTGAGTGCAGAGAAGGGGAAAAACTCTCTGCAAGAGGAAAAGGCCAGAAGGGTTGGGCTGAAACACTGCTGGAAAAAGGCAATAATACCAGTGCAGGCATTTCACATGAGTTTTGTTAACTCACCCCTAGCATCACGTGACAGGGATGGCTTGGGTGGACACAGCAGTGAAAGAGAGACCTTTCCTGACACTAAAGGGTCATGGCTGTGGCCTCCTAAACCTTGTAGGTGCCTGCCTATTTGGGATGGGCACTTGAGATTAGGTGAAAGAGAAGGCACGTCTTCAAAGGGGGCAGATTAATAGCTCTTTAGCAGAGGTAGTTGTTTGCAGTCACCCGGGGAGGTGAAATCATTTCCCACAACTATCTCCAACAGCTAAAAGAAACATGTCTCAAATAGATAATCTATTACAACCATCAGTTGGATTTCAAGGGTGGGTGGTTTTGTTAACTCTTATTGTTTTATCTCCAATTTTGCTGTTTTTTCTTAAAGTCCCAGCTCCTGGAATCACAGGACCAAGTGGCACAGAGCAGAAGCAAGCAGCGAACCTTCTCAGATGGAGCAAAAAGCTTGGAAGTTACACCATCTAAGCTCAAGGACTGCAAGCAGCTGAAAGGAAACTGGGCTTAGCTACCAGAGATATTGGAAGAAAAAAAAAAAAAACTCTCATAATTTGGGGATGGAGAGCACTAAGCTAAAATTCAAGGCAGGGAATATGCTCAGAGCAATCTTGCTGACTCTGTGAAGCAGATTTGAGCAGTGTGTTTCAAGACATTGAAGCAGGAGGGAAAAGCAGCTTTAAGTCAGGAGGGAAAGGGAGTTTTCAGGTGTGCCTCCTTTGCTTGCATAAATAAGGACAGAGTCTCAGGGAAATGAGCCTGTGAAAGCAGTGAGGAAGCAGTTAGAAAATAATGAGGATCAGTGCTCCCTCTCCATCCATGGCACTCGTTGAATTCCTTCAGCATCACTAAAGACATGACAAATACCTTTAACACAAGCTCCTGGAAGGCTGAGCACACTCAGCACAGTGCAGAGGAGCAGCTGATCTTACCCCAGGTTTACAGGATAACTGCTGTTGTGTTACACACGTACACTTCTATACCTACAAGCACACAAATTGTGTTGTTTGTTTTTTCTTTCTTCCTAGCAGCAGCACTGAATCCATCCTGCTCTCCACTCTGACAAGCTTTTGGCAAATGAAATACCACCAAATGTTAGCCAGCATGGGAAAAGACCTTGTTTTCTTCTTTGGAAAGCTTTGCCTCTCCTGCAAATGCCAGTAGTAGTAAGTTTATATGTGCTTTCTGTATGATTTTATGACATCCCATAAATGCAGAGGAATTCCAATGTGCAGCTAAATTTCTCCCTGAACTACCTGTTCCTGGTTCATTCCTCACAGATGTTTTTGTGAGAATACTTAATCAATTTGTGTCTGGCAGAAAATTCCCCTCTGGTATTTGCTGACACCAGCCAGAGGTTTACACAGTAGTGAGTGAAGCAGCACTGGTCAGGCTGCTTCTGGGAAAGCATCTGCTGCCCTATCCTTGCTCATCCTGAACTGAGATGGAAACACTGCCCCAGCCAGCTGTGGGTGATCCAAAACTGGGCTCCAAGACCAGGAAAACATCCCCACCAGCTGGCTCAAAATTAAAATTTTAAGCAAACCAACCCAGCTCCTCCCCCTGACAGTTTGCGTTATTTTTGCCTGTCTGGAAGAAGGGCGCCTAAAAAGGACTTTGGCATTTTGCACTTTCCAGTGCAATCTGTACAGCATCCCCATGGCTGCTCACAGATCCTTGGAAACCTTTGGCCCACACCTGAGCAGAAAATGTGGCACAGCCTGGAGGGCATCACATGTTCCAGCTCAGAGCATAAAGCAGTGCAGGTGCTGAACATAACCATAGTGCTCCTCTACCAACCCTCGCAGAATTTGCTTCTTCAGGTCACTCCAGCTGATCTTCAGAGCCACCAGAACTAGAAATGTGCTCCTGTGCCTGTGGGCTGCCCTAACCTCCCACCTCCCTGCCAAGCTCAGACCAGCTCTTTCGAAAGCCAGAGTTTCTTTAAAGTTTGCTACTTTATTTTGTGATGGATAACACGGAGCTGGCAGCTGTGAAACCCATTAAGGCTAAAACACCAGGAAACTGTGACGATGTGACACAGAGATGCAGCGAGGGTCTAAGAAGGGGGGGGGAATAAATCTCCCACTTTCATGTCCCCTTATGGCAAACCTGGCTGCAGCCCCTCTCCCCCCAGTCCTGCTCAGTACTGTCATTTGCTTTCCTCAGTTTAGTTCTCCTATCCTTTCCCTGCTTTTTTTTTATCTTTTCTGGTTTTATCCATCCTAGTTCTTCACAAGCCTGTCTGGGAGACCCATCTAACTTAGACCCATTTTAGACCTAATGAAAAGAAGGACCAGGGGATTTGATTTTCTTTCCTAAGGAAAAGCCCCATATATCACCCCACTGTCTGTGCACCAGCAGCCCCTCGCCCTGCATCTTGAGCCACTTGGCACACACCAGTGCCTCTGGAGGTCTGAAGCAGCTGGTTTAGGAGCTCAGCTGAAGCAGGCAGTGGAGTCAGGGAGTGTCTCCTTCACGGGGGACACAGCCCTCCTTCCCTCCCGAGTAGCAGACCTTCCCAGGTGTAGACAGGAGACCTGGGCAAGGTATCTCTACTCCTTCACAGGCTCTAGCACCTTTCTCTAAGCAATTTTTGAAGCTGTAACATAGTGGGGAGATGGTAACCCTCGTGGTACCCAGAAGCAAGTGCTGGTTCTTCAAGCAGTAGTTTCTGTCCCACGGCTGCTCCCTTCACTGACTGTGAGGGGGGCTGGGGCCACCCCCAGGGGCTCAGGAGGGGCTGCTCAGAAAACAGGGCATGTGGGCATCATGATAGCCCCATTTCCTTGCTAAGCCAGGCTATAAAAAGGCGGAAAGATGCCGCAGCCAGCAGGACACAGGGGGCCATCCGGCCCTCGGCACCAGTCCCAGGAGGCATCCTGTGGCACGTCTCAAATCACTTGATAGAGATAAACTGTGACTTCCCAGGAGACTTGTGCCAGCAACAACAAGGGGACCACTGCACATTACTCCCTGTTCATGGCAGGGAAGGAGTCCTGTGCAAGGGTGCAACCAGGGGACACAGGTCCAGCCACTTACAACACTTCTGCCTCCCTAAAACCCTTTTTTCTGTGGGTTACTGCTATATGGGCCCTGTCGGTCCCTTATCCCTCATCCAAAGAGGGCACTCAAAACTACATCTTTCAGCTCCTATGGTGTTTGCTAATTTGAAGTTCACAACTTTTGGCGGCAAACCCCAGATTATCCAGGAACTACTCCCACACCACCTGCAAACAGTAGCTAAACCTGTCAGCTGTAGGTTTAAATTCCTTGCCACAGACCTTCACTGCTTCTAAAAAGCAGGGTTGGGGGGCTAAGAGGGTGTTCCTGGTCCCCCAAGGCAGGTCCAAATAGCTGCTACTCTGAGCATTCCATTCCTCTCTTCATTTGCCAATAGGAACGCATGAGATTTTTTTCAAACAAATGATTTTGGGGATAGCTGAGGAATATCTCCAGCCAATCTCAAGCCAAGGCTAGAATAAATGGAGAAAAGCAGAAGTGCGTAGAAGTGAGCCCCAGCCATGAATCTCAGCCCCAAGCCTCTCCTAGAGCTGTGGGAACAAGTCAATGTGGACATGCCTGGAGAGTTCAGAGATGTAAGCCACCATCTGCTTCCTGACACATCAAAACCACTTCAAAGCCCCAATGTGGCAAGGAATACTATGGAATACTCATCCTGTCCAGGGTAGAGGAACCTGGGCAGCCTGCAGCAGCATCCAACATAGCAAAGTAGAAGGTGTAGGCAACAAAAAATCTGCCTCTAGACCCTCTTTATTGACCTGCTGAAACTCTTCAACAGCAGCTGTCACACATCCTCAGAGGAAGAGCTCACTGGCTTCAGTGGACTTTGGATGAGGCTCATGCAGGCATAGCACAGCCACATGCTCTACACTGATGCTCTGGCAGTGTATTTTCTAGCTCATTTTTCATGGTAGAAGAGGTCAGGGCTGACATGGCAACAGAGCAAGCCCATCATGACATTAGTGTGTTTGAAGTTACCTCCTCCTGCAGCCACACTGGCTGTATCATGCCTTGCCTGTCCCTTTTCCAGGGACTCAAACCCACACTGAATTCCCAGGTTTAATCCCTAGCTCTCTTTTGTCAGGGTATGTCACCAGTCACCAGAGAAAGCTGGAGGCACTTTCCTCCCTACCAGTAGCAGGAATGAGGCTTTCCCCTTTGCAAAGTGCTGGGACTCAGTCACAGCACGACCTCGGGCAGAGGGAAGCAAACACCAGGCAGGTTTGAGAGGTGGGAGGGACCTAAAGGCACGTGGAATTCAACGCAGCAGCATCGCTTGTGCAGAAATATATTTTTAAGAGACAGGAAAAGATAAAACCCAAACCAGATAATGCAACTACACAGGCATGCACGTGCCTAAAATCTGCAGTACATGCAAAATGAAAGGACACCAACCTCATCAAGCAGTTGGTCAACTCTTCCCAAAATAGCGGTCTCCATTTGGTCTGCCGAGAGCCAGGCAGGGATCTGTGTGGGTCTGTCCGCTTCCAAGTGGGACACCCGGGACTGCAGATCAGAGGTCCGAAAGTACAGCAGGAGGCTCAGCACCAGAGAAAGCAGGGAGATACCGGGCAGCCCCGAGCCCAGCAGAAGAGGGAGGCGGCAGCATCTCTCCTTGTCGCTGGTCCTGGGGGTAGCCACGCACGCCCTGTCAAAAGCTGCTTCGCTGACGCCTTTCCAGCTCTTCTCCTCCAACATTCCCTCCCTGTCCTGAGAAACAATAAATAAATAAATAGAATAAATAAAGCCTCACTCCTACTCCAAGAAGCACAATCCAGAAGGCATAGAAAAAGAGCGTCCAAGGGGAGATCCCAGTGCCAGCAAATGACAAATAACAGCAATAACGACAAAAGTGGATGGAAGAGATCTTTAAAAAATAAAAACAAACCACACACACATAAAAGGGATATAGAAGAAAAAAATCCAACTGCAGCAAAGAGTGGGAGGGGGGAAAAAAATCTGATCAGGATTTTTTTTCTTTTCCCTCTTTTGTGTTTCAGTCTTTTGGTTCGCTGGTTGGGTTTTGTTTCCGTCTAAGCTGCCAGTTTCAGTTCCTTCGCAGACCGGCCAGGAGCTCGCACATGAAAGTCCCCATTAGAAAGAGGTAATTCTCAGCTGCTCCGGCAACGTTGTGCTCTGGCTGATCGTGGCTCCCCTGTAACATGACACACTCTCTCCGAACTAGGGAGCTGGGATGAGCGAGCTGTGCGGCTTCCCAAAGTAACCTCCTCTGCTCGCCCTCTCTCTCCACCTCTCCCTAGCTGCATGATTTATTTATTTATGCAAAACGCCGGGGTGGGATCGGACAGCGGGACGCCCCTGTCCCGCTCGGTCCCCAAAGCACCTCTCTGCCGCCAGCCCTTCCCTTTGAAGTGACTCTCGCCTATGTTATTTATAGCAGCAGGAAAGAGTTTGTGAAGCAGAGGCTGGGCTCACACCAGCCTGCGTCTCCTTCCTCCCCCAGCAGAAAGGCTCTTTACGGGATGGTACAAACGGGCTGTCACATCTCCTGTGCAGACTCCTGGGCAGTCTGGGGCACCAGCAGTGGGGTGCTTTTACCGAGGTCTTTTGAGGAGAGCAGCCAGGCAGAGTGAGAACCGCAGAGAAACATTTGGAAACAAGAGCTGATTATCTGAGGGCTCTGCAAAAAACAAGCAAAGGGCAGCAAGGAGCAACATCGCAGGCAGGCAAGCTGCAGTATGAGGAGGGAATATTTTGGGCTTGATTTGGGCGTATAACTTTGAGGCTGTGGGGCACTGAGAGTGCTAGAGGAACTAATCTGCTGAGGCCCTCTAGTGAAGCAGAGCTTCTTCTCACCTTTTCCATGTTCCTCCAGGCATGGGACACCAGGCAGAAACCCCCCTTGGCAGGGAGCAGCCTCCCCAATACGTGCCGTAGGACAAAGCCTCTTTCTGTTCTTCCAGAGCAAGGGAGATCCACCTCCAACAATTTTTCCAAGCATGACATACAATATTTCATCCTCCAGGGTGACATGCAGGCTCTGCCGACCCCCTTCCTGTCTGTCTGTTCATCCTTTGATCCCCTTCTTGAGAGCACACAGCAGCGAAGGAGCACAGGGCCCACTGTGGTGCGCAGTCATTAAAACCTGGGCAGTAAACTGGTCTCCTAAAATCTGGGTCCCTTGTGGCTCTTTTGCTGTCATTTATGCATTCTAAATGAAGATTTTGCGTGCAGTCTGTGCTGGAAGTTACTGGCAGAGAAAACTCATATCCATCTCTCACCCGGTCTCTGGTTCAGAGAGCTGGAAGAAATAGACCTTCTGGGAGCAGGTTAAAGCAAGCACAAGCTGTTTCTTCTCCACCTGACAAATCCTTGGAGGGCCCAGTAGCACACAGCCCCAGTGCTTTGAAGGGCCTCATGTCTTTCATAGCCACTCGCTTCCCAAAACAGAGTTTTAGCGTTTGCAAGGCAGGAAATCCTTTCTTTATTTCTCTTAGCAGATTTCTTGTCATCTCACTGCTCAAATTCACATTGCTGCTCTGGCACGCATGGAAAACATCCCTCTGATGGCTACAGCCTTTCAACAGTTTCTCATATGAGTGGGGCAGAGCAGTGTAACCCACAAACCCAGTGCATGTAGAATGTCTATTCATTTGGGAGGCACAGCCAACCCTAATATCCTATACCTTCTTTGGCCTCTTCCCAGGTATGCCCATGTTAGCAACCTATTTCTTTGTGAAAGGAAAAGGAGTATTTGAGGCTGTGGCTCTGCCAGAGAGAAACTACGGTCCATGAAGTTACCCAAGATGCCATCTGCCATCACAGCAAATAAACAGGCAGTGAAAAACGAAGGGAAGATGCTCAGAGGTTGATGCAGATAAGTAGATTCACAGAGAAGTAACAGCTGGCAACTGGGATACTGGACATCCTAGAGAGCTCTGAAGTAAGCCACTTAAAGACTGGGGTTGTACTACTAATAACTACAGCTACCTGCCTGTGTTATATATACATAGTTCCACTGGACCCCCTCACTCTCCTTTGGTGCCCAAGCACTAAAATCACAAAAATGCACCCTCTAATCTGAAAACAGAAATTTTCTGGGTGTCTACATTTCATTTCCCCACACTAGCTGGGGAGGTCTCTCTGCTCATTTGCTCTGATTTGTGATAGAGGTCCTGCTGTCCAGACACAAGCATCGCCTGAATGACTCTTAAGTGCTTTTCCTGCCTCTTCGCCAGCTCCTCTCCAGCTGATCAGTTCATTTAGGAGGTATACCATGGCTGCTGCAGGCTGGGGAGCTGCACTCAGCTGGGTTTCATGCAGAAACTTTAGTTGCAGATGTGTGAGAGAGTAATTTTTCTATCCATGAGGCATTAAGGAGCCCTGTCATCCCATGCCAATACAAATTGACTAATTCAGCTAAGAACCTGAGCCAGCTGTGCATGTCAAGTCTGCAGCTCTGCTCACCAAACAAGCTGTCTCCAGAGATGGGCTCCAGCACGTGGAGCCATCGTGTCACTCCTTGAGTTGAGAACAACCCAACCTTTAGCTTTCTCAGCAGTCTAAGAAGTGGTGGTTTCCAGCCTGAAAACAGTCCTCCTGTGAGTTTGTGACTCTCGAGGCTGGTCGAGTAGAAGCAGATGCCCAGTTGCAATCTAAGGGAGTAAGTTCACTGAGTGGCGACTCTTAAGGCAGGCTAGACCCCCCTTGATACACCAAGCTTGAGACTATATCACTCTGTCCTCCAGGTTGATGCAATTCATCACAAGGACTGTAACCTCATGCTTCCACCACTTCCAACAGGCCCTCCAGGGCAGTTATGGACCTCAGCACAAGTATGTAATGATGTCTGAAGCAAATGTAAAGACATATACACTTCCCATAGCAGCTGAACCCCCTCTATACAATGAAAGAAAGCATTTAACATCTAGCACATGGTACTGGGTCAATTGACAGGCTGGACATGGTTACATGCAGGTGTGCGATTTTCCAGGTTTGCTAGTCTGTAGCTGGTACTAGCACTTTGTTCTTTCAGGGCCATGTGTACATAGGCAAAATGGCTTACAGGAAGGTTGCCCAGCACTCCTTTGCGACAGACTCACACTGCTCACAAAGGTACATGGTGTGTGAGGATTCCTCATGCAGACAGACTGTAAGCCTCCTCACTGCAACAGACCATAAACCCTCTTTTGATTCCAGTTAGGTAGCGTGGGCATGAACCACTCTTCACCACAGGCCAGGAATGGAAGAGCTGGGCATGGATGAATTTCTCACTTCTACACACATGGTTCAATCCAGCAAGGTATCTACAGCAGGTATTGCCATACCTTGGCCTAGAAATGGGTGGGCAACAACAACAGGTCTTCCTCACTTCACTTAGAGTGGAGCCTTTAATTAAAACAAAACAAACAAAAAAAAAATAAAAAAAAGAGAGAGAAAAAGTGTCCTTCCTGTCACTAACTGCAAACTGAAGCCAACCGCATGGAGATGGCATTGTGCTCCATCCCACCAGTAATCTTCAAAACTGCCTGACGAGAACTTCCCCTTTTCAGGCCATTTACTAGGGAGGAAAAAAAGCCACCCCGTTTCCCTTTTTTCTTCTGCTCTTCTTTGGTTTTTTTCTCTCTCAGGAAACACAGGGGTCTTGTTGTGCTCAAATGAGCCATTAACTAGCAGCCAACATCTCCAGCTATTATAAATATATTAACTCAAGGCCTCTCATTGCATTTATTAGACTCAAGAACATCTGGAAACAGATGTATTCTGAGTGCAAAGGAGAGGAGAGGGGAGGGGGTAAAAACAAAGAGGGAGAAAACAACTCTTGCAAGTGGAAGTACATCAGAGTCTGCAGACCATCCCTTTACTAAATGTTGCTCAGATGAGCATTGCAAGGGGCTGAGGCCCATGCAGTCACCTCCCTCCTAGGCAAGGCAGCAAGAGTACATCATCTCAGGGGAATTTGTCTGAGAGAAACAGCAATAGAGGAATAGAAAAACACACAGCTTTCAGGCCCCTGGTGAGAAATGGTCATAGCACCCATAAAAAGGGGATAGTTGTAGGGAGAGGTTTGGATTTGGGTTTGGTTGAGGTTTTTTTACCTCTTTCCTAGTAAGGTCATGGATCTTTCCTAGTCCTCAGATTTTCTGTGTCCCAGTGAATACCAGGCTTATGGTGGGGTAACATCAGCCCCCCTGCAGCTTGTCAGTGTCTGCTACAGGGACCCACAGAGTGGGAAATATCTAGGATATCTGTGGGACACAGTATCCCATCTACCCCAAGCTGCCCTTCTTCAGAGGGCAAGCAGAGTGGAAACCTAACATCCTGAGGACTGTAAAGGACCAAGAGGTTCTGCTCTGACTTGGAGTCTCAATACCACAGCTTATGTTTAGATACTATTTAGAGATTTACATAGTGTTACTGGAAGCAATAAGCAAGCAGGCACATGAGTACTTAAAAATGTATCCCATGACATTATAGGTGAAACTGTTCTCAACTAGACACGCATAGGCTGAAGCATAGAGATACCTAAAGGCACAACAGAGGTCTGAACTCAAAGCTTCCCTGCATTTCTTTTGAGGGAAATGCAGTGGCACCCATACATATACACTTGCTTTTTATAAGGAAAACAACAACAACAAAATCACACTCAAAATCCCAACACAACCAGTATTTTGTCATCTTTAACCCCAAGTTCACCTCTGACATCTCCAGCCCTGTCTCTCCTCTGATGAGCAGATAGAAATAATTTGCTGGTCAGGTCAGTAATATTGAGCATTACCTACCTAATTTGGCAGTTGTTTGTAGGAAATATTAAGTAGCCCATGGAGCAGAACAGTTCTTGCCTGAGGAGCTGCTCTAACCCATTATGGAGTTATAGAATAAAGACACATTTGATCCTTTGGGAAAAGGGTTATGAAGATACATGGAAAAAATGTACTGTCTGCACATAGTAATATCATGGCTGTTTTCAATCATTTGGCCTCCTACAAAACAAAAGGGTTCGCTTCTCAATATGAACTGCTACCCTTGACACCAGCAAGAGCAGAAAGGAAGAAGTTAAGTTAGTAGTATCTGACTGGGGCTTTATATTTTCATAACCCTAAAATGCCTGAGCTCATTGTTGCCTCCCTCCCATCAAAGTCAAACCAGCTTCATGCAGCCACAGTGGTGGGAACCTGTCCCCGGAGCTGTGCAAGAACAACTAGCAGAGCTGGGCTGTGCCAGGGGAGGGAGCGGGAGCCCAGCCGCCAGCAGCTCTTGCAGGACTTGGTCACAGCCTGCAAGGAAGGATGAAGCAAATCCAGGTTTTTTACAGTCTGGAGCCAACCCTTCCTAAAAGCTGACCACCCCTTCTCCCTCACCCCCTGCAGAGGGAAGGCTTTGCAGGAGGAGAGCACTAGGCAGTAAGTGGTGGATGCACATTTAATCTGCCCATATTCTTCCTTATGTTTTTAACTAACCTCTCACCTTTTGTTCAGAAGATGAGGAGAATGGCTTTGAGCAAACCAGCCTCTGCACCCTTCTTTGTGAAGAAAAGAATGATTTTCCTCTTCCACAGAAGCATTTCATGGCCAAGCTCAGGGCGGGGTGAAACTTTACTCTTTTCAGCAGCAGTTCAGGGTTTTTTTTTTCCCTCGTGGTGCCACTGGAGTCTGTAGAGATGATCATCTCTGCTAGCCTGATTTTTGCTATTGTCTTGGTTCTTGCAAAGCCTGGATGGGAAAGAGAAGCTGATTAACAACAATAACAACACTACAAATAAGAGAAGAAAAAGCCTCCATCCCTGCAGCACTATTCCCCCGTATCTTGCTAGCCTAAAATTTACAAAGCAGACTGTGGGAGATGAAGCTTGCTCAGGTCTGAGATATACCTACACCAGGAAAGGTGCTTTGGAGCCACTTGTCATTTTGATAAACCTGGAAAATGACTGGTGCAGACTATCACTACAAGCTCTCAGCACAGCTAGAGTAGTGCAAAGTGTTAACCATAGCAAAGAGGCACTCAGACAGAATGCTAAAAAACTGCTCATACGGGTGGAAAATAAGGGTGAGATTTTCAGGCATCAGACCAGCAGAGACAGTTCTAAAGGTGAGGACCAGGTATCCCAGGAACAAAATGCTCTCCGGCACAAGGCTGGGGCTCTGAGGAAGACCTGCTCAGTTCCCCACTGCAACTCCCCTCTGGCTCTTACTGAACAGAAAACCTCCTTTAATTAAAACCAGACTGAGGCATTGTCTGCTTAGTTAGTTACTCATGCACTGAAGTGCTCACCATGGTGCACTGGCACGCATAGGACTGATAAATCAGAGCACTAATTTGCATTTGGATTTACAACTAAATTTCATGAGAAGCTACTGAATGCCTTCAGCCTCACTACCCAGCTGAGCTATTGCATCCACCCTAAATCGCACCCCCTTGCTGTCTCCGCCTCACCTCTGAAATGCACAGGGTTCCCAGTCATCCTCTGGCACACCTGCATCTGTTCACATAGATGTGATATGAAGGCATAGGATGAGCTGGAAACCCCAAAATCCTGGGGCCAAATAGACCTGCCTAGGAGACACCACATGCCACATGCCTAGCCAGAGGCAGGAAGAGCTGTGTCAGAGCTCTGTCTAGGAAACCAAAGCCTAAAGTTCTGGGGCAGGCGTGTATCCCTGCACAAGCAGCCAGGGAACCCACAGCAGCTTTATACCGACTTTGAAGTTAATGAATCAGAGCTGGGAGGATTAGGAAACCCAGGCTAAGTGTCAACTGCACTGGTGAAGCAAAAATAATGAAGTGAAGCTCCCCCAGAAGACCGATTGTTTAGGAGTCCAGAAGCGAAGGGGAATGGATACAGCAAACTCAGGAAATTGAAAACAACTTTTGGTCCATACTTCCTCTCACTCCAACACTCGGTCTTTTATCAGAGCTCATGCAGACCCTGACACCAGCATGCAAAGCAGCTCTGCTTTGTGGTAAAGACAGGCCAGCAGCCGGGAGGTTAGTAGCTAATGGAGCTGAGGCAGAGTCAGTTTCTCTGGAAATAGCTCACAGACGAAAGACAGAAGACAAGGAGTACTGCTAGTGTACTTCTGCAACACCACTGCTTCTCCTGCATAGGAGAAAGACCTGCCTTGTGCCCTCTGCCTCTCCACAGCTTGTCCCTACACTCCAGGGAGAGCGAAAGCAAAGCTGAAGAAACCCAGGATGTGAGCCCCCATCCCTGGGAGCAAGTTGATGGTGTCAGCAGCATGGCTCTGAATCAAGGTTTTTCCTCCCACCACTGTTGCTTTCACAGCTCCTGTTATAAAACCCCCCGGGAGGGTGGTTAACCTGACTTATTAAAGGCAGCTCTATCAGTAAATCCTCAGCCATCTATCAAGTCTCTAACCAGTTTTTGGGTATTTAGCTGCCACGGGGGGCTTGTGTCCTTTTAGCAGCAAGGGGATAGTGGAAAGACATTTTCCACCCCCACAACCCTGGAAGGCCTGTTCACATGTAGGATGAACTGGGCACACCCAGGACTGCAGTATTCCATTAAGGCACTGTATCCCCATCAGACTAATTACCCAAGGGGTATGTCCAAAGCAGAGTGCTAAGAAAAGAGCTTGTTTTAAGAGAAAGGGACCAATTTCTCTCACTTGGGACTCATTAAAGTCAATGGAAAATAGTCCTTTTTGGCTTCCCTAGACATTGCCACTTGTATCTCACGACAGCTTGACGTCAACATTATCATTCCAGATTTATGCTGGTTCAGAAAAAGATAATCCATTAGTCCCAATGAGGAGAAAGTTGAGTGCTCTCGCCACAAAGCTCAATATCGATGTAGAGAAGCCAAGCCTCCCATTTTTACCACAGGCATCTGAAACCACTGCTGAATGCATTAGAACATTCTCCTCAATAAATCAGTTCTATCCACTTTGTATGCATAAGAATAAAAATAATTGGAAGTTACACTGGAGTACTGGTACCTGCTTCAAATTTGAGGCGCCTGTTGCTGATTACAAACAGCAAGGAGTAAAGCGTATATACTTACTAGATCAATATTAAGAAGTAGTAAACACACCCTTACAATTTCCCTTTAAGGACATTCACTTATAATGCTGTTTCACATCCTTCAGGTGCAAAGTAACTTTTTTTCTTTGGCCATATGCTGCTACCAATGCAGTGAATAAAAAGCACTCCTCTGCTTTAAGAGGGCTCAGCAGGGAGAGGGTGGCAGGTGCTGCTAACCACACCCCACCTTTGCAGATCCCCTTCATGCCTGTGTCAGCAGATGTTTCGATGGACCAGGGCAAAACCGCTATAATACATGTAATTCATTGAGAGAAGTTGCCTTCCAAGGGCTCAGCTGCATGTCAGCAAGGGGAGAACTGCCTCCCACCAGTGCCCTGGCCTCGGCAGCAGGGAACAGTGCTTGGTGGCACACACAACTGTCCCTGCATATTTGGAGCATGGGGTTTAGCGCAGAAGCTGAAATATCATGCCTATCAGTAGGGCCCTGTGAACAGAAAATAGCAAAGGATCTGGTGGCAGTTTCCTTTCAAGACATACAGGAATAGCAGCACACATCTCTGCCGGATCATATGGACTAAATTCCTCAGCCCAAATCCTTCAGCTTTGAATTCTTCTACAAACCATTTTCTCCCCTTGGCTTGTTTGTTGTTCCAGGACCACTAAATTAACAAGAATGGTTTATATTATATAACCACCCTGTCCTTACTGTGTTTCAGGGAGGAGACTGACAAACAGCCAGATCTAATTTGTACTTTAAATTGGCTTCTGGGCCAGACAGTCATGCCTTCCAGATGGAAAAGCCAGTTGCACTCACCAGCAGATATCCTGGTGTGTTCAGCCCCAAATCAGCTTTGTCCGCTGCATGCTCCAGCATGCAATTTTCTTTTTTACAGCCTTCAAGTAGCTGGCGATCACCACAGTCCCTGGTGAGGTAGCATCACTTTCCATCACCTGTACCAGTTCAGCTGTCAGCCCTGCCTCACTGTCCTGTTGTTTTTCCTAGAAGCCTATCTGACAGCTGTAGCAGCTTCATAACTGCCAGACTCAGGATTTGTCTCCCTGGGAAAATCTTTTCAGGTTGCCTTTTCCAAGGGTGACTCTCTGCTATGCTTGCTCAACCTATTTAACACTACCTCAAATCAAAAATAATTTACGAAAGCAAATGCCATGCTGATTTTCACACATGCAAAGATTTGGATGGTGAAAGATCCATCCTCTCATTTTCTACCAGGGCAGAATCAAGGATACATTCAACCCTTGGGTTAGATTACATTCAGGGGCTGGTCAGTGGCATGTTACCCATGGGACGTTAACATTTTTCACAGCCACAGGGTGTTAAAATGTTGCCATTGACAGCAACAAGCTGTCATTTACTTTGGGGGGTAGGGAGGCAAGGTGGCTACTGCTTTGAGGCAGCCCCCAAATGTGTCTGGGAGCAGGTCTCTGAGCCACGCTGTTCCACATGTCCAATTTGGGGACCTGGTGGGAACAGCAGCCCAGGCCAAGATGCACAAACTGTTATCTTGCAGGTAGGTGCAATGCCTGGGGCTGGCCCCTCGCTTGTATCCAGAGGGAAACAGTATTGGGCAGTGCCCACCCATGTGCAGCCTGCATATAAGGTGTCCTCAGTTAGGGGGTCTGTGGCTTCCTCACAGTCCCTGTAACTTTTTCTTCTTTTGTCCTTTCAGCCTTCCTGTTGCAAGCCATGTATGGTTGTAGGGCTGTATGGCCTGATGGATAGATAACCTGGGCTGTTTGCCACCTTTGCCCACTCTTCTGCTTGGTGGCCTTCAGCATGGGCTTTCATTCTTTCATCCCTTTCCCCCTCAGTGAGACAAAGCTACTCTGTAAGTTGCTTTAAGCTAAACTGCTGACCAGGATTATCATTCAAGGAAAAAAGACAAATAAACACACAGCCGCAAAGTGTTTTAAGCTGGAGTTATCAAACCCCTACCTTGCAAGTACTGAATCTCATACTGCCCATGAACACACCCCTCTCATAGTCTGGAAAGACTTCTGTCACCAGGGAATCATTTAAAAGTCAGCTCATGTTCGCCTCACACCTCAGAGAGACATGTGCTATGTGTCATCAAGGGAAAGGCAATGAGCAGGTCTGTGGGAGACCTGAGAAGCTCTTGGTGACAGCACTGAGTGAGCCTCCCTCACTCTTAATGCTCTGCTCATTGCTGATAGAAGAACAACCATCCCATTGCAAAACCTCTGTGTTTCTCTGGTACTGGGGACTTCATTTGCTAGGCATGGGACTGAAATAGGGAAAGTTTAAGAACACGTTTCCTTGGGGCCATTGTCGGTGAACAGCCGGAGCTTGCAAAGAAGGTCAGAAGACCATCAACCATGCTGACAAGATGAGCAAGATTGCTCCTGAAAGGCTTAACAATATGAACACATCTAAAAGCCAATGCTGCATCTGGGAGCATTTGGGTAGATTTAGCCCTGATGGGCCTTGCAATGCAGAAGAACAGGACCACAGTGGCTGGCCCAAATTGAGAGGCTTAACCAGGCACATTTCTTATGTAAGAGAGCTGAGGTGTTGAGCAGCACACAGAACTGGGCAGATTTGCTACCAGATCTACACTACATAGCCTAATAATACATATCTCCTGAGTCTCCATTTCCCAGTACCTCTTGTAGGGACACACATTTAGCAAAGAAGTGTAAACCATTATCAAGTCTGAGTGGTTGCACTTTAAAGCCACTTCAGCTCAGGCCCAAACAATTACAGAGTCCAACCAGGGGGAAGATCAGAGTTGCTTTAAAAGCATAGTTTGTTTTGGTTTCACTCTCCTGCCCACATCTTTCAGAAATTGCCCTGTTTGTTTGGGATATTTGCAGGTATGCAATGTTTTCCTGGCCAACTCTGCAAGTGAAGCAGCAGTCCCAACAGGCTCTGCCTTTGACTCCTGTGCTGCTGTGGCCAAGTCTTTGGACTCCTCTGCAGACTAAATCAAATGACATGTGCAAAAGCAGACATGAAAAATAACACATGCAGGACTGACATGTTAAACTATGAGCAATAGCTGCAGGTGAGCTAGACAGTGCCAGGACTGATGCTTATTGCTCCATTCGATTAAAAACAAAAAGTCTGAGGAGCCAGGATCCAAGTCAAACTTCTGCAACTCTGTTCTCCCGTGAAACTGGTTTTCTGAAAAGTGAGGAAACTGCAGCACAGTGAACCCAAAACTACTCCCAAACACATTCAGGTTGTAAACAGCTCTCCCCAGCTCTTGATCCCATTTGATGCTCTCCTCACACAGGACTGGGAGGCCTAACAGCGGGGACTAGCTAGAACTGGTTTCTGAAAAGATGGGAAACAAGTTTTCTGAGAGAAAAGAAAAATCAGGCTTGTTTCACTTTGAAGGCTTCTTTGTTCAGAAAGGCTTCTTTGTTTGGAAAAAGGAAAGAAACCAGTGATGGTTTTGATAAAAAAAAAAAAAAAAA
>NDXB01020900.1:4596-34427 GCA_002631895.1 Agapornis roseicollis | reverse complement strand
CTCTTTTTAAAAAAGAAGCATTATAAGCACCCAGCTTGCACTGTTTAGTTAAAAAGCAGGACTTTACTCTTCTTTCAGAGGCATAAGGACCTGCCTGCAACCCCAAGATCCTAACCATTACCTTAATTTTGCTCCTAGCATGCAGAAGTTGATGCCTCCTGCTACATAACTGGGTACCTGAGGCAGGGACTGAGTAAGATTCATCTCAAAGAGCTGTAACAGTCCCTGCTTATGTAGCCCTAGATCTCAAAGCCCTTTAAAAGAATTTCCATATCATTATCCTCATTTTACAAGAGGGAAAACAGGCACAAAAGAATTAAACCACTGCACATGTAAACCCAAAAGCTGTGATCCTAAAGCCTTTGAGCTTGTAAGACATCAGAACACCAAAACAAGAGTGACTGACCCATGAATGCATGTACTACCTACCTCTCTTCATGTCCCTCTCAGTCAGTATCTAAGGATATTCTGTTCACATCTGCAAGGACTTACAAAAATAAATCATATTCACCAAACATGAGACTGGTATTTGGATCAGCCCAGAGAAAATTTCCCATTAAACTATCTTCCCACAGGGCCTTCTCCTCCCACACATGTAGGGCAGAGGGAATCATAGAATCAATAGTTAGGGTTGGAAAGGACCTTAAGATCATCCAGTTCCAACCCCCCTGCCATAAGCAGGGACACCTCACACTAAACCGTGCCACCCAAGGCTTCATCCAACCTGGCCTTGAACACCACCAGGGATGGAGCACTCACCACCTCTCCCTGGGTCTTTCCAAAAGACTACCATAGGTAGCACTGCAAGCTCTGATGCAAATGCAGATCCAGGTAACTCTTACCCCTTTACCTGAGTGTGTCTGAGGCCAGGACACACACTAGTCTAGACACACACAGGCCAGGTCTAGTGGTTAAGATTTGGCACTCTCACTGCAGCAGCCTGTGCTTGATTCCTAGTCAGGGAAGATCCTTTTTTCCAGTATATAAACTGAGGGCAGTTACCTGGAAGAGTTAGATCACTGCTTGGGTTGGGCTGGGTATCCGTCAGTGGGTGGCAAGTGGTTGTATTCTCTCCTCTTGTTATTTCCCTTATCATTATTATCGGTGGTAGCAGTAGTGGGTTTGTGTTATACCTTAAGTTACTGGACTGTTCTTATATCAACCCGTAGGAGTTATATTCTTTCCATTCTCCTCCCCATCCCTCCAGCCTTAAACTAGGACAGGGATGCAGGGTCACACCTCCTCCCAGGACCACCTCTGGGGCGTGACAGAAGTGTAAAAGCTAAAGCCAGAAAAGGTGCAAGAGCAGTGGCTGGTGAGACCTTCTCCACATAGGGTACAAGAGCCCAGCCTCACATGGAGACATGGCCCAGGGAAGGACCATGGTGTACCCAACAAGGATGCTCTGGGCACCCTGCTGGGAACCAACCCTGTTAATCCCCATTTTGTCCCAGTCTGGGGCAGCAGACAGGCAGCCAAACAGGACTTTTTGGAGCAGCGCATGTCTCTGCAACCATGGGAGCTTTCAGCTGTCTCTGGAGCTCCTTGCAAAAATCACACCACCACAAAGTGTCAGCTGGGGTTGGGAGAGCACTCCCTCCCTCCCTTGTGCTTAGTACACAGTCAACTGCTAGGGACAGAGGAGGAAGAGAAGGGCAGCAATGGGAAGCAACAGTGCTGTTCGCACCTGCTTGTCACAGAAAAGCAAAAGCAGAAAAGCAAGACAGCCAAAGCAGTGTCCAGACAGGAGCAAAGCAAACCTGGGCTCTCCAGCCCAGGTGAAGGGAAGGCAGTGGAGTGCCAGAGCTCCATGACTCCACCACAGCAGCAGGGATAGGTGAAGAAAGACGGGCCTGCTGAGGACAGGCTTGCCACCAGTGCAAGTGCCCACTGTCACAACAGGCACTGCTCTGTGGCCTCCCAAGCACCCTCTCTACTTCACCCTGGCAGGTATTCTGCTCTCATTTTTCCTCCTGCCTTCCAGCTGCCAGGCCTCAGAAACAGGCTGGAAACAAAGTCCCAGCTCCGAAAAGCTGCTGCCATCTCCTGGAAAGAGGGTCCTTCCCTGGAGAGTGGCAAGAGCATGCAGGAGCCACTGGGACACACGCCAGAAGGGACCTGCGGCCACCAACACCTGCTGCTCTGGGATGGCCTAATCTTTCCCCATGATATCACACCTGTCACACTAATGACTGAAGGTGATGTCAGGAAATAGGATTACAGACTTGTATTGCAGAGAGCAGGTGAGGTCCCTGGGGACAAAGGACAAGGCTGCCCTTTATTTCAGTGGAAGCTGCCCATGGGCAGGAGCATGCTCCTTGACGATAATTTCTAACCAGCACAGGCAACACTCGAGCACCAGGGCGGCTTTCTTCCCCTCATGACTGCAAAGATCAGAGCATTCAATGGAAGGAAATGGTGCAGGATGGCTCGCACACACTGGGCACCGGGACCCCATCAACATCAGGAGGCTGAGGGGAAAATCATTGCAACTCCCTACATCACCTTTCACCTGCAGCACCCCATGTCTACTGCACAGCTGCCCAGGATATTATAACCTGCCACATCCACAAGTCCACACAAAGATAACTTGCAGTCCCAGAAGCCTCTCTGTGGCACAGACGCACATTTTCATGAACACATCTATCA
Source organism: Agapornis roseicollis (assembly GCA_002631895.1). NCBI lineage: Eukaryota > Metazoa > Chordata > Aves > Psittaciformes > Psittacidae > Agapornis > Agapornis roseicollis. Next base: position 31,778 of record NDXB01020900.1, on the reverse strand, counting down.
AACAGGGTGGATTCCCTACTCTCCTCCCCCAGAAAAAATAAAAATAAGAGTCTTAGCCATCTCTCACTGATGCCACAAGACCAATGGGTTCAAATTGCCTTCCCTGAACAGTGGCGCCCGCCAAGGCACAGCTGATGGCCCCACAGCAGGCTGCACACCGCCTGTGAGCTGGCCCCTGTGAGCGTCACTGCTGTATTTATATCCTTTTATTATGCTTTCAACCAACAGGGAGAAACAGGTGCAGAGCTGTATGTGCAATAGTGGCCAGCAATGTCCCCTCAAGCCCCAAGCTGTTGTATACACCAGCATGGACACACACATGCAGGAGGACAGAGAACAACCTTCCAAATCCCCACAGAGTGTTGAAGTCATGGATAAAAATCAGTCCTGGACAAGGATGCACGCCAGTGCCCAGACACCCTGCTTCAGCCCATGCAGCCATTCAGAAGTGGCAGAGCTGGCTGGGGACACCCCCATGCACTCCAAGGAGCTCTTTCTGGATACTTCAGCAAATAACCACCACTGCCCTTCAGCTGTCACCCCAAGAATGCAACCTTAGTGGAAGCTGCTCTCCCAAAGTTGCCCAGAGCAGGATGTGCAGCTGAGGGGCTGCAGAAAGGGCATCTGTAGTGTACATTTGGCTTGGACTATGCCTCTTACCTTGTTTCTTAGCCTGCACTGGCAGGAAGAATTTGCTGGGGTGCATCTCTGGGTCTTCTGCAGCAAAGTAGGGACTTCTCCTTCAGAGAAAAACAACTCTTCTGGGTACAGATCAGGCTCTTCCCAGTTGAGATACTCTGAAAACTCCCCATCATCTTCCTTAGAGATAGATTTGTTGGCACTTTCCTTAGGGGATCCTCAAAGAAATCTCCTTTAAACATGGAACAGAGCCACAGCAAACTGGAAAAGCAGCAAGGCCTGATCTCAGGCCAGGGTGTCACCACTTAATCAGAAATAAACTTGACCCAGACTTTCCCAAGGCAAAATTAAGGGGTAGCAGGAGGACACTGGTAGCTTTAAAGCCTCAAGTCAACTGGAGCAAGAGTGAGGTGTTTTCACCAAACATGTCAGAACTGCCACTAGTCGGGCTGTTTCAGGACACCTCCCTGCCTTGTCCAGCCACATAACACATTGTGGGGAACACCATGCAATGGCTTCAGGTTCACAGTTGGCTGCACACCTCTTACTTTTCCTGGTGGAGGTTGATACTAGGATTAGCAGCTTGATAGCCCAGTGCCTTGAGCCTGCCTGGCCTGTGGCAGCAGGAGATGAGAAGCAGATTTCAGTTGTATCTTGCCTTAGGATGCGCCTGGGGTCCATGGGAAGAAGACAAGAAATCTTGAGATAATTGATCCAGCATTAACCCTTCACCACCAGAAATCAAAGCAGAGTTTAGCTTTGAAACCCATTGTTTGTGGGTAAAGGCATTACCCTATCCATAAAAGTACTGCACCATCCTATATTACCTCAGACCAGGATAAAGCCAGGTACTACTGTGACAACTGCTATTCATCCTTTACTGGAAATGAACCTTTTTCCTCCTCTTTCTTCCCAAGCAGGGAAGGAGGTGAGGGGATCAGTGTCAGTGTCCCCTGCAATCGAGCACCTCATAAATCTCCCCCTTGGAAAGACAGGCAGCCCCACTCCGCTTCTGGGGAAGAAAGCACGTATTGTTCAGTCTTGGGCTCAGGTACACCACAGGGAACGTCTGTGCTGAAACCCAAACGCGTGTGCAGTGGGAGGTGCTGCTGTGACAGCCAGAACAGCCTGGACTGATAAAAGACCACAGGTTTCCTCCCCACCAGGCTCTAGAGAATAGCACTACCAATTTTTAAATCACTTTGAAGAATAACAATGTACTTTATAATGTATGAAATGGAAATACCAAGATCAGGTTCACCTCCACGACTCCTCCTGCACACACACACCAGGGATGCATGTTGATGGACAAACCTGGGGGGTTTCCGTTTCCCCCAGTAGCATCCCAGCAGGGCAGAGCAAAGCTTCTGTAGCTCACCTGCCAGCATCCTTCTTGCTTGACTTCAAGGCAAAGCTTTGGGCACTCTTCCCCGCTGACATTCCAGGTTTGCAGATCTATATAACATCTGGCTCAGAATGGGGAGACCCCCATCTTCCACGTTATTGCCATGGGGAAAACACTTCCTGTTTCTCTACATGCCTCCCTGGGGAAACCAAAGGTCGGGGAGCCAAAGGGAAATTTATGGGCTTCCCCTCCTAAAAGACTTCTCCAGATGGGTCTCTAGCACTGGATTTTTTTTTCCAGGTTAAGGGAGAGAGGAGGAGGGAAACAGAGAAGCGGAGATAGGTAAGGGCAAGACTACAGGTCACATTTTCCTGCTCATAGCAAATGCACCGGGTAGAGGGGGCCAGCAGGTGGCCAGGCTGCTGCTCCTGCTCAGGCTGCGACAGCATCAGAAGATGTCAGCCTCATAGAGGGCATAGACAGCTTAGGCTCCAATTTCCCAGCTTGTATGAGATGAGCACCAAAAATCCCCAACATAGGCGCCAGCAGCTAGCATTGCCACCTGGAAAAGCCTCTTGTGCAAACCAGCAATATTTTGGTGAATTGCTTCAATAGCCCACACTGGGAATATGCAGTATTTGAAGGGGAAGAGGGATGGCAGGGTGTTGCACAGTACCTGTGCAACACCTGGCCAGACCTGAAAGCATACACCTCATAAAACCCCAGTGCCTCTTTGGGCAGCAGAACCAGGGGGTGACATTATTTCAGTGCCCCTGAACTGCCCCCTTCATACTAGCCACCTGAGGGTGGCCGGCACAGCAGGACTACAGACATCATCCAGCCTCCCCGGATCGCCTGTCAGGAAGAGGAAATGCCATGCATTTTCTGGCTGCTTGTACCTGAGCCAAGTATAAATGCCAGCCCTAAAAATACTAGCAGGAAGGAGAGGCATACCACCAGTCAATCACCCCACCCTACCCCCAGCCAGGCCACCACACCACCCAGTTGCTTTCGAGACAGCAACTTGAAGCAGCTGAGACCTAGCCTGGTCTTTCACACCTTCCCACATGGGTCAGAGGGTGACAGCCCAGTGTCACCCATAGCAAGGGCAGCAGCAGAGCCACAATAACACACTCAAACTGGCTGTGGGAAGAGGTCAACATCCCAGGAGCTGCTCTTGGCATCCACAGGACATGAGTGACTTCTAATGAGAGCTCCTAATGAAATTAAGCTCCTGTGATGCTTCTGTTTGATCAGCAGCCAGCCCTGCATTGCATTAGTCTGAGCAACTTTGATCCCTCTGGAAAATGATCCCAGGCACCTCACTGGCTGCCCCAAAAGCTGCAGCCTCTGCACCTCAGTAGAGAGAGGGGGCAGCAGCACCTGCCATGGGAGCACTGCTCCCGCACAGAGCAAAGCTGTTCATGGTCCCCTGCCAGTTTGCATCAATGTCCAATTCAAAGCAGCATCCCTCAGCCCCAGACAAGTGCATCCAGCAAATCACAGGGCCCCACTCACAGTCCTGATGCTTTTATTTATTTTAATTGAACAGTGCCTTATTTGAAGTTCTGACTTATTCTGGGTAAATCAGGATAAAACTATCCAGACTCTGAAAATTACCTTCAGGTTTCCAGCTGCTTTCCAGCCCCTAACAGGCAGGAGGTGGCTGGGACAGTTCAGGCAGGCATTAGATACCCCAATGTCCCACAGCCCTCGGGGACACACGTGAGGGCAGAGCTGGGTGTGATCTCCCTTCAGCCCAAACCTTTCTTCCATGGGATTTGCACCTCTCAAAAACTGGCATGGTCCAAGGGCTATCACATTGCTGCCACTGGGCAGGGAGACTTGGCAGTCTCTCACCTCCCCTCCAAAATATATTCCTGCAGCCATTGGTACCCGGTGCAATCCACACCAACATCACTCAGAAACCAGAGGTTGCTGTCTGCTGTTAAAGAGCTGATACCTCCCACTCCAGCCCCACAGGTCAGAGCATGGTGCTTCAACAGCACCCACACACAGAGTGATGGGGAAAACACTCTGGGAGTCTTCTCCAAGAGCGAGAAGTGCAGCAGCGTGGCCTCTGCAGTCCCTTTGAAGGCATCAATCTGCAAAGGTGCAAAGCCCATCTCTGCCTGTTCCTAAGGTATAGAATAGAAACAACTTCCCTGCAAAATTTATATAGAGAATTGTTCAAACATCAGGATGGCAAAGCAGGACTCTGTGGTGCTTAGAGCGAGATAATGCAAGTTTTTTTCTGTGCAGTGCACTCTGATCACCATTTTGAAGCCTCCTCAAGCCCCACCTGGATATCTGAACCAAACAGACTCACCTGATGTTTGTGAGCATCCCAGGACAAAAGGCTTCTGTGAGAATGAGGTGGGTGTCCAGGGTGGGAGCACAGAGGCCACTAGTGGCACAGATACACCAGCATGGCAGGGAAAATTGATGATGATGAGGGAAGTCCATCAGGCTGCACGCTGGCTCCACAGATTGATAGCCTCCGCAACGAGCTGCACATAATGGCCAAGTTCAGGTCGCAGTGGCTGAGAGCTGAAAGGCAATGGCCATAAATAAGCTGGGAAAAAGAAGGAAGACAGAATGCTGTCAGGGATAAATAAATACACTGCAGCAGGGCTGGGGGTGGAGCACAGGGAGAGGGGCTGCAGCACCAGAATGGGATGCAGCCCACATTGAGATGGAGATGCTACCACAGAGGTGGCTGCTTTGGAGTGAGAGCTCCACATTCAATAACAAGCAAGTTGTTTCCTCCCCAATCAATCTTCTCACCCAAAACTACAACCAGCTGCTAAAGGGGCCATGTCACACATCCATCCCCAAACTATGGCAGGGATATTAGGATTATAATTCCATCATTACCAAAGCTCCAGTTTTCCCAAGACTTTTATATCTCAGCAAGCTCCCCCATGTCTGATCTGGATGGCTGGGCTTCCCTTGTCACCTTCCTCAGCCAAAAGTATCAACCTTGGGCTTATTTCCTTTTCAGTTATTCAGAATAGGGGAGACAGGGGGATCAGAGGGCAAAGAGCTGGATGTTTCCCTCATTGGCGCCCATCTGCTTTATTCAGGCTGGTTACTCCTCTCTGGCTTAAATCAGCCCTTTGCATTTTGTTATGGTCTCTTTTTTTGCCTCCGTTGTTTTGTCAATAAAAACCTTGCCCAAAGAGCTACTGTGATTTACTGCATCATTAACAAATGTCAGAGCTTGGGAGCCTTGTAGGAACTGCTCGCTGGCAGCCTGCCTGGACAAACATACTAAAAGTCAACCCTGGCGTGGATACTTGAGGAATTAGTGTCCATACAAAGATGCATTAAATACAGGGAGAAAGATGGGGAAATTTTACAACAGAGGCTTGAAAGTTTTCTCAAGGCTGTTTAACATATGGTGATGCTTCTCTGCACCTGCCACACAGCCCCTCACAAGAGCAGTTCACAGATCCTTGTCCTTGTCACCAGACCCAAATGCCATTCAAGTTACAGTTCCCGATGTGCCCTGCCTATTTGGCAGGGGCTGAGCCAACCTGTCAGGTAGCGTTTTGTACATGTATGTTTTAACAGATCATTTTCTCCCCAGCCCTCTCTGTTAGATGGGTTTTGCTGCTGGCGGGCACACCACAGAGCAAGCCCTGCTCAGCCAGGCAGGGTTCCCCACTAGCTACCAGAAATGTATTTTTAAATGCAGTAAGTAAGAGGGAAATCCCCATAAACCCAACTTTTTTTCTCATGAAATCCCTATATCCAGCTCAGCCAAAGGGGGTCAGGGTACCTAGGCAGGGAGAACCACAAGGAAACCAGAGACACATTGGCCAATACAATGGTTTAAAAAAATCTCTTGGCATTTCCTTGGTGGCTCCCAGCAGTTCTCCAGCCCTGCCTGCTCTGGCTGAACCACTGCTGCAGGCAGGCTGGGCCAGCCATGCATCCCACACAGCTCCACTGCTCTGCTATTGCCATTTGCCCAGATCCCATGTGCTACATTAGGGAGGAATATTTTGCATGGATGTTGTATGTGTTTTAAAGGTTAATTCCTCCCCAGCACCTTCTGCTTGACAGATTTGTCCAGCATCCTCCACACGGTAGAAAGCAGCCCTGTGCCAGGAGAGACATGCTCAGCCTTGCGAAGCACGTCCAGGCAATGTTCCTTGGCTGATGCCAAACTTCCAAAAAACCAAAAGCAGAATATAGAAAAATATCATGTCCTAAAATTAAAAAACATAAAATAAATACCCCCTGGGGCTCTTGATAGAACATTTTTCCCAAGCAAATCCATTCCCATATATGCACTGCTTGGCTCTGAGGAGGGATGGATTGGGAAGGCTCTGGAAAGGCATTTATAAGAACTGATGCACTGTAAATCTCCTGCATTAGGTGGGATATCGTAACCCATAGTAATTTAGCAACTTAAGCATCATCATGTCGACTTGGCTGACATGATGTTACCTTAGCTTACCTCTATGTTCTGCCTCCAAAGCACAGCTCCTCATCCTTCAGATGTGGCCCACAGGGGCACACTGGGGATAAGCTCCTGGAAACATCTCCTGGGTATTTATGCAGATGACAGGAAACAAAAGGAAACCTGGCAGTCACCACACAAGCGGCTCCTGGGCAATACTGCTTCTCAGGGGAACATCTGGGATCCCCACCCACTCTCCACTGATCATGCTGGAAATGCAGCAGCGCAGCAAATCAGACTGGAGAAGGGCTGCCCCACCTGGCCATCCAGCTCTTCACCCCACAGAAGGCTCCCCAGGGACTTCCATCCATTTAGGGCTGCAAACTGCCACAGTCAAACCCTCAACACACATTCCACTGGTTGCAAGGGGCAGGCAGGCACTTTGCCAAGCAGAGAGGAAGAATCAAATCAGGAATGGTCAAGGAATGAAAAAATGCACCTGGTTAGGGCAATCCCAAGCTGGGCAGAGACTGAATGGATAGCAGCCCTGAGAAGGACCTGGGGGTGCTGCGTGATGGGAAGCTCAACATGACCCAGGACTGTGCACTTGCAGCCCAGAAAGCCAACTGTATGCTGGGCTGCATCAAAAGGAGCATGACCAGCAGGTCAAAGTAGGTAATTCTGCTCCTCTACTCCACTCTTGTGAGACCCCACCTGCAGTACTGCATCTCACTTTAGGGCCCCCAGCATACAAAGGATGTCCAGAGAAGTGCCACAAAGATACAGAGGGGGCTGAAGCACCTCCAACTATGAAGACAGGTCGGGAGAGTTGTGCTTGTTCAGCCTGGAGAAGAGAAGGCTCTGGGAAGACCTTGAACAGCTTCCAAAAACTAAAAAGGGGCCTCCAAAAAAGCTGGAGAGGGACTTCATACAAAGGTCTGTAGGGACAGGATAAGGGAGAATGGCTTTAAACTGAGAGAGGGGAGATTAGATATTAAGAAAAAAGTCTTCTTTGTGAGAGTGGTGAGGCACTGGAAGAGGTTGCCCAAAGAAGATGTGACTGCTCCATCCCTGGCAGTGTTCAAGGCCAGAATGGAGGAGGCTTTGAGCGCCTGGTCTAGTGGAAGGTGTCCCTAAGTTGAAATTAGATGATCTTTAAGGTCTCTTCCAATGTAAACTATTCTATGGTTCTATGAAAAAGAATTTCACACACACACACTACATCTCACTGAGGAGAGCCAGCAGATGCAAAGGCATAATGCTTGAAGCCTGGACCCACATCCTCACACAGGAGGTTAGCCTGCACAACCCCAAACATAAGTGAGATGGCAACAATCCAGCTGGAGAGTCCCACCTGCCTGCCCCCCAACACCAGGCACAGCTTGCCATTCCCAAAACTTCATTTGCTGGGGAAAAACCTCTCCTTCCCTGTCCCATGATGGATTTTCCCCATACAGCTTCTTCCTACCAAAAAGCTGCTCCTCCATCAAGTGGCTGCTAAGGACCCAGGAAGGGGCTTTAATCGTCAAAAGGGCTGGTCTATAGGAAGCAGTGGGACGTTGTGGAACGGCACTCCAGTACACCAGCTGACCTACCTCCATGAAGTAGGAGAGAAGGATTGCCCAGCTCTCTACCCAAACTTGCACCCCTCCACACCAAGCTGAAGGCAAAGAAGCAGCAATAATCCCCAGGCTGGGCCTAGATAGAGACAGCCCATGGGTGTGGGGACACCCCAGGTGAGGCTGTTCAGGGCTGTTAAGGCAAATTAGTGCCCCCAAAGCTTGACACAGGGAGATGCAACTAATGACTAATCTAAGGGTCCTGTCCCTGCTGGGGCTGGTCCTCCAGGGCTCACAGTGCCATGGGCCCTTGTGTTATGCATATTTGTTGTACCATATTTCACTGTGCCTTCTAGTTAATCCTGCAGCCAGCCTTTCTGGGCAGTGAAATCCAGCGCAGGATTAGCGTACACAACCTTTCTTTACCCATCCCCAAAGCATAGACCAAAACTCATCCTTGTACCACAGAGTACGCACTGGCAGGCTGAGCCTGCTGCAGTAACTGTAGGGCAGGGACTAAGGGCAAAAAGCCTTTAATTTGCCCTGACAGGCAAATAAAGCCCAGCTCCGGCATGAGCCAAGTCCTAAAGCACAGGGAAAGCAGCTGCTGTAGTCGTGCTTTCTGCGGCAGGAAGCCTTGGCACTGCTGAGGGTCTGCCAACTCTTCCCTCAGCCACTGCTAATTCAGGGTGTCCAAAGCTCAACTCCAGTCAGGTCCAGCACATCGCAGCATCACCAGACCCACCTCTCTACTCAGCCTGGGCTGCAGCACCTCTGACAAAGCCTGGCCTGTTCCTCACCTTTCAACTGGTGCTGTGTGTATCACCAGGCTCCCCGCTCGTCTTTTCCATAGGAGATGGCCCCACAATGAATAGATCCCTGTTTCACCCTCATTGTGGTGAGTGTTTCAGCCTCCACAGTACTTCATAACTTGGAATTTTATTAGCCCCCAGCCATTCTGATTCCAAGAAGCTCTAAAAAGAGACTTTGATTTCCAGGGTCTGTTTTTTTCTTTGAGAATTAAAATACCTTTCATCATTGCAAACAGCACAGCAGAGTTACAGAAAACGGTTGGGAGGGAAATTAAACTAATTAGAGGGAATTACTGGAATGCATGAGTCTTCTTCAGGCACATCCTTCTCAATGGGAAGGAGCTTCCATCCCATCAGTGGGGCAGGAAAATCTCTGACTAGCCAATAAGCATTTTTCAGCCTTTCATGGACATGGCAAAGCCCCTCCACACAGACCCAAGGCAAAGGTGCAGTGGGAAGCCCTTGGCAGAGGCTTGGTGCAGCCTACCATGGGCTGCTCAGACCTGAAACCCAGACTACCAGCATTTACAAGCCACAGAGCAGGAGTGAAGCCATTTAGGCCAGGTGAAAACATTTTTCTGCTGAAAAATAACTTTAAAAAGCTACTCAGGGATGCTTCAGTAACTGAAGTTACAAAGTCAAGAAAGCCATATTAAAGAGTACTAAGTGTTGAGAAAGGGTTCTTCAACTTCCATTTTAATACAACTACTAGATTAAAAGTGTGTTGCTGTGCATTATTGGCTGAAGTACACTTGTTCTTACTGATTTCTTCTTTCTAAACCTTGAAGGTTTCAAAACCCTGCCCAGCAGGCTTCACTCTAGGCTGGCCTGGGGAGTTCTACTGTGGTGGGAACCCATCCCAGGTTGCTGTGGCAGAGGCCACATGGTTTGGCCCTGGAGAGCTGGGCCCCACAGCCAAGAGTTTTTTTGTACATTTTAATTTTTACATACATAAATATATTTGGGAAAACGATTTGGCTTCTAGAAATCTGAAAATGCCAGGCCAGTCCCTATCCAGCCAGTACTCCTCCTACGCAGCAGGGCTATGCTGCGGTATCCCAGAGGAGCACAGGGGTCTGAGGGTAGAAACAATACTTTACTCTAAAATGTCCTATAGCAAAACCCTCTATAGACGCTGCTCTCTCACCCTGCTTCTGCCCTTGCTAAACCCTGTTTCCACCAGTGAGATTTTCCTACAAGGGGTTACACCAGTGGTAATCAAGAAGCTGAAGAGATCCCCCATCTGTGTTTTATGGGGCTGACCTGGCCAGGGTGAAAAGTACCGGGGGAGCAGTGGGGAAGGTAGTGCAGCCCCTTCCCCTCCCACCTGCTTGTGTCTGTAATTCGCTTTCTGCAAATCCCGGCTCCTGCAGCAAAGCCCAGTCATTGCTAGTCTTACAGGGGCCAGCGGTTTGGGTGCAGTAACAAGAAATGAGAGTTGGTAGAGACCAGGAGTAGTGCCTGCAGCAGAGGGGCCAGCCACACTGCCTTCCCATGGGACACCCCACACCAAAGCCAGGAGGGGTAGAAAGAGAGGTGACAACATTGTCAGGGGACAAGCTCAGGCAAGTGGCCACAGGAGGCAAATTTGACTAGTGCTATAAGAAATGCATATTTTTCCTCCCTCAGATGCCTCTTCCAGGTTTTCACCTCCCATTAATAGCAGAGCTCATTTCTGCCTGGGCCAGGCTGCTTGGGAACAGCCCAAATGCAAAAACAACCAACCAAACAAACAAAAAAAATCAAACCAAAACCTTAACAAAATAATAAATATTTGGCAAATAAGTAGCTTAAGAAGCATGCAGCTACCTGCAAATGGTGTCACTTAGCCAGTCATCCAATGATGGGTACGGCGAGGACAGCTATGGTTATAATATGGCACTGACCTTCAGTCCAGGAAATGGTCTAAATCAGTCTTCTCCCCTGCAGTATCCCGAGCTGCTTCCTGAGATATTATTATTTTCCTTCGCCCTCTTGATGTATTGTCCCGTAACATATTTGGGGTTTCCCAAAGTGTGCCAAGAAATGGCTAGCCATGACGCACCAGCTTGTTTTTAGGCTGCCAGCAGCAGCTCCTTCCTGCCAGAGGGGGAAAGCGTGATCCCTCACCAGGCTCCCCACTGTTCCCCCACCTTTTGGTCCAGGGAAACCAGGTGCATTCATTTTTAACACTGTCAGGAGATGAGACAACTAACAATCTGGGGAAAAGAGGGTGGTAAGCAGTGTCCCTGTGGCCCTGCGAATTGCACAGAGCCATCTGCACAGCAGACCCCATTGCACTGCTCCAAAACAAGCCGTTCCCTGCATTTTCCTGGATTGGGCCAAATAAAAGGCGGGAAACAAAAAAAAAACCAAAACCAACCAACAAACAAACAAAAAAATGCCCAGGCCACACCTTTCCTCAGCCTGGCTCCCATCCCAGGCAACAAAAACACCTTGGAGCAGGAGTCCCAGCTTCACAGCAAAACCATTGACAGAATCAGGCTGTGGGACAAAGCAACAAGGAGTTCACCTCATTGCTTGGCTTTGCTTTCCTATAGGGTGGATTTTGAGGACCTCAGTTCACAGGCAGTATTGATTGACAAAAGCCATTTGAGTAAGGAAATTAATGTCTCTCACTTCCTGATGATCCCACGGACCCCCTCTTCCTCATCCTCCCTGCCCATCACTTGCTTACGGCACCAGATGACCCCTGCAAACTCCAAAAGCTCCTCTGGGGACCCTATGCCCAGAGCCACATTTTTCCAAGTGTCTCTCTAAATATATATGTCAGCAGTAAAGAGGGGAGGAGAGCAAGAAAAAAACATTTTGCAAGTATCCATCTGTTTTCAGATCATTAGTTGTCCCTGGAGAGCCTCAGATCTCTTTCATCTGCTTTTTGCTAAGTTTAGGGTAGGGAGGTTTTCAAATGCAAGCGCAGTCAGGGAAAGGCAAAGCTGCCCTGGTCTTCAGCAGATCACGGAGGAGGAATTTGGGCAGGCAACAGGAAAGCTCTTTCCCCGGCTGGGAGGCATCCAGTCAGGACAGAAACAATCCTGGCTGCTGAATGCTTTGTAAAAGTAAGAATAGATGTTTACTTGCAGGAAAGCAAAGAACGGAAAAAGTTATCAACGCCATTGTTTGCCACAAATAATTTCACCTTCTCTAGTCATATGATGCACTAAAAAAACACTGCTCTTTCTTAGTTAACATCACATACTGGCAGCTACGTAGTGCTTACATAGCTGGGCTAGCCCCTGGCTGGCCCCAAGGGCTTGGCTCAGGCTCACTCCACAGAAGAACCTTTTTCCCATTACCTCTACATTGCTTTCTCACTCCCAGTACCTTGTGGCCAAGAAGGTCTGACCTGAGCCCCACTTTTACAGCTAAACTGCCCCTCTGTGGCTGCATTTATGGGGCTGACAGCTCTTTAATTGCTGTTTATGAAACACCTTGCCACAGCCCAGAGTGCAAAAGCTCAGCTAAGAAACCATCTCTAACCTGTGCTGACTGCAGCATGGTTTGCCCAGGGGTCTCCAGTGAGGTTTGGAAGTTCAAGGGCAGACTTAGGTAATGTCAGAGTAGTAAGGGATCAAAAACCTCCCCAGAACATTGCTGTTTAGGCCCAGGTTGTGGTCTGTCCTTTCCCATGGCTTCCCTGTGTGCTGCTCCTGGGAAAGAATCCTTCCCGGTCTGGTCCGTGGCCCCCTGGTTTTCCACCGGGACCTTGCAGAAGGCTTCTGCCTTGCCAGCCATGACCCACCATCGCCTTCCCTCGCTCCCCTCACAGCCTCCCACAACCGATTGCTCCGACAAAACGCAGCGTGCCCGAATTCGGCGCGGCATCCTGGACCGTGTCCGGCCAAGGCCAAGGGCATAGGATCCCAGCACCACCTCCTGGCAATGCACCGCCATGCACGGACCGCATACCGCCGGCGGCAGAAAGTCCCCCAGCAAGCTATGGGGACCACCCGGCGAGAGAAACCAGGGTCTGCGCGGACCCCAGTCTTTACCGTGTCCGAGCCTGGGTATTTTCCCCTTTCGCGGCATCACGGCCGGCTCCCGGGTGGCTGCGGGCGCAGGACCCCCAGTTGCATCCCCCGGCGAGCGGCAGCTGCCGGCTGCGAGGTGAATAGCGGCGCGCCGCGCCCGAGAGGCGACCGAATTTAATTCGAGATGAATGGGCACCTCCCTGCCGCCCATGACATTTTCATTGCAGGCTAATAAGGGGAGAAAAATCCAATTAGGGGACAAAAGGGGTCCCTAATCGGCCGTGCAGCCAGGCGCGGGGCAGCTAGGACGGCACAGCATCCTGCGGGAGAGCAGGGGCAGACCATAAGAAAACAAGAAAACCCTCAGAAAAAAAAGCCCTCTTGTGATATTGCAAAGCCCAAACTGCAGGATGGCAAGGCTGCTGAACTGCACCCAGCATATGTGATTATAAATGCATAAGTTTACAGCTGTGTTTTTCCATTTGTAGTTTGTACTTTGCAATTTGTAGTTTGTAAAGTGATGTTTACACCCCCGGGGTCCTTAAGTCTCCAGGTCACTGAGATAAAGCTAGTGGCCCAAAGCAAGCTGAGTAGGGCAGGGGCATATCCCAGCTACAGAGCCTGAGGACAGTGGGTGTAAATTATCTGCAGCCAGGAGCATGCTGCTCCTCAAACTAAATACTTATAAAATTTGGCAGGTTCCTTACAGGACATCCACCTGCTACAGAGTATTCAACAAAACCCGGATCCAGGAGCAGGCGAAGAAAAACCACATCAGGGCTTATTACCAAAAGAGTTTTTTCAAACCCCAAAAGATTTCAGCTAACCCTGGGTACAGCTTTCCCAGCAACAGGTGCCGTTTCAGAGTTCTAACACATTCAGCCTGTAGTACCATTTATCTCCAAGCTCTGCTGCCTAAAGCGGGGGGCGGGGAGGGGGACGTGGGCAGGGGACGAGACACTGATGGTGGAACCTCTGCATGTGCAAAATCCTCTCCTGCCCAAATGCGGGGAAGTTGGGGCATCGCAGGATGCAGTAAGGGCATAGCAGCGCTGTCCTGGGAAAGGCGAGGTGGGGGTTGCACATAAATAACAGCTGGGATTTAAAGGAAGGGTGATAAATGGGAACGCCGTGCTCCCTTGGGAATTATTAACGGTGGGGGAGGCTGAAACCTTGGCTTTGCCCCAGAAGCCAGGCTGCATGGTGAAAACTGATGGGCGGGAGCAGGCAGGGGGAGCAGATGGCCAGGGAAGGCCAGGGGTCCAGTCAGGAGCAAGGGGTCCCTGCCAGCACAGCACAGGGGGCTGTGGTGAGGTACGGTAGCTGTTGTCTCCCATGGGACACAGATGGGCCACACGGGGGGAGGGACCCACTGTGTCCTCTCCTCCCTGGAGCCCCTCAGGTGGCTCCAGCTGCAGCTCCAGGTGGCCACCGCTGAGTATTGACCCAGTGCTATCTCAGCTCCCACCTTATCAGGGCAAGGGCCAGCTCTGGGCACCAGCACCTGCCCCATTAATCTTCCCCCTGTCCCACATGCACAAGGTCTTGGTGGGTGAAACAGTCTGCCCGGTGAGAGAATGAGAGGGCTTGGGCCACTGGTGCCCAGCTCCTGAGGATGATCTATTGATACTGGGGAGGTGACAGGGAGAGAGTTTTGCTTTTTCTCTTCAGCTCCTGCCATTGCCTCTGCCCTGGGGAGGGGACCGTAGGCAGGCAGGTGCCTTTATACCCGGGCATATTAATGGCAGTGTCTTCCACTGAAATTTGGGTACTGGAGACTTGGGAATGTGGTGCCCTGGGGAAGAAAGGAAACAAGCTCCACTTGCCTATACAGGGTGGGAAAGGAAGGGGAGATAATTTCCCTGCAATTGCTATCTGAAATAATGAGCTGAGCAAGGAGCCCATGTTTCACAGAGTCTTCACCTCATCTCTATTCAGGAGATGCAATTACTCATGCCAGCACCTGCTCCAGGCAAAAATCACATCTGAGGCTCCAGAAAAACGATAAATACTTGTAGCTTTGGCTGAAATGAGAAAAAAAAAAAAATAAAAATAAAAAGGCACGATTCTTCATGGCTGCAGCCTTGCAACTCCTGGCTGCAAAGCTTAAATGCAATGAAAAATGTCCATGGGGACCATTAAACACAAAATCCGTGTGAGTTCCTCAGGGTGGGAAGTCCCATGCTTTGACCAGAGCAGGAGCCCCAGTGATGATCAGAAGACTGAGGCCATCCCAATTGCCTCATGCCCAGCAACCTGATCTTGCTCATGTCCCAGCAAATACTGCTATAAGTGTACATGGAGCTGTAGTGGTGCCAACAAGTGCCTTATGGACAAACTCATTCCTCCTGCTTGCCCTAACATGGGTTTTCTAGGGGCATCCGTGGTCAGACAATAACCAGGGAGGCAGGATGACGCAAGCAAAGTGAACACCAAGCTTCTGCTGTAAAACCCACCCGAGGACGCAGTGTGTCCAGGAATGAAGAAGTAAGTGGTGCTACAGCACTCCTTCTCCTCCAGGGAGGAAGAGCATAGTCTAAGCTGGAAAGAGTCTAACTTGACAGCCAGGGACTTGGATCCACAAGCAGATAGGATTTGCTCAGAAGATAGCTAGCACAGTCTAGCCCAGTTCAAAATACAAATACACATTGATTTATCGTTTTCTTCTGCACTATGAAACCCACAATTCCAAAGGGGCAGTGTGCACTGGGTCAGCCTTGTCAGAAAGCAGGACTGACACACAGGTCATATGCTGCAAAGCCTGAGTGGCGAAGCAGAGGCTGCAGGGAGAGGAGCCACTTCTCCTTGGAGATCTCAGTGCTTGGATGATGCTTTTGCCTTCCCCTTAAAACCCCTTAAACCTTTAGGTTACATTTCCTTTGATGCAGAAAGGCTCAACTCTTCTGGCGAGTGCGCAATATGAACCCCAGGCAGGGCTTGAAGGCAGCTTGGGGGCACTGGCATTCAGCACCCTCCCCCTTCCTACCCTCCCCGTCTGTGCTGTGCAGACGGGATGGAGTTTCCCCTTCCTTACACAAACTTGGGATCTTCTTTCAGCTATTGCTTTTTTTTTGTATTGATTTTTAAAAGGGGGCACTGCAGCTTTAAAGAGCTTCCCAGACTTGCCTTTGTGACCGGAGGAGAGGGTGGGGTGGTGGCGGAGGTGGGGACCCAGAAGAATGAAATAAAGAGAAGTACAACAAAAAGAAGTTAAAAGTGTGAGTGACAAGTTTTCGGCAACAGGCTTCGGCCCCTGTGGGGTCGTTTGGGCGAAGAATGGCAACAAATGAACAAATGAGCTGGATTTTCATGCTTGGTGGACAGTGAATGAATAAGCATCTTTTAAAACCCTATCAGGAACTCTTTGGATTGTCATTATAGCTGGAAGGAGGGGGGAAAGGCAGACTTTTGAGGACTGACCATGTGAAAGAATCCCGATTCTTTGCCTTTTCTCTGCCAGTGAGTGTGGCTACGCCAAAATGTGCTGGCAGTGCAGGAGGACAGGCATGCAGCCACAGCTGAGCATCCTGCCAGGTCCCAGCACAGGAGCATTTCTGGGGGACCTCAGGGCACCCCGATGTAAGTTGGAAGAGGCAAGAGGGTCTTCTCTGATTGCAGGATACCCCAGTGATTCCCAGCGGCATGGAGGGAGCCCTGGCTGCCTCCTCTGCCAGAAAACTTGATTGCAATGTCAGAGGCAGACAATGTGAGAGGGCAGGAGGCAAGTCACTTAAAGCCATATTTAGAGCACAGGGTGGAGGTCTGAGGTCAAAGGAATTGCCCTGGGATTATGGGAATCACCTTCATTTTCTCCATAGTCTTCAGACATGAGGGAGCTGGCCAAGAGAGAGGAGGGGGATCAGTTTGTCACTGAGGAAAGGCCCCTGATGTTCCCCCTTCCCTGGCCCTGGCAATGAGCATGGCCCCTCTGGGCCATGCAAATCATTTACAAGCTCTGTTTTCAACTGTTTGTTATCCTCAATCTCCTTTAACCTTGATCAGAACAGAGCGCTGGTGAAGCAGTTGCAGGAGGCTCTGCTTCGGAGGCATGGCTGGGGTTCACTGAATATCCCTACAGCTAGAGTTCAGCAGGAAGATGCAAACACAGAGAAAACCTAAAACTGAGTGTTGCAGGCATGGAAACATCAGCTTGTAGTGAAGGAGTCTCTCCTGGATGTGAAAATAAAAGTTGAGTCCACCTGGCATGGGATTTCAGCAACCAAATGTGGCATCACCCAGGCTAAGTCTGTTTTCAACCTGTTGCTTGCATGTTGCTTGCATGCAAGGGCACAAGCCTCTGTCCCTGAGACGCTCGTGGTCCCAGCAGCCACCTGTTTCTTCCACATCAAAAAGTCCCTAGGCCATTACAGAAGCCATGGTTATAAAGGCAAGGCACTGGCGCTGGGACAGCCCCGTCAAGAGAAATGAGACCATCACGCACTAAACATAGAGAAAAGATAAATGGAAAAGGAGTCTTTCAGTCTTCATTATCAAGTTTCCATGGGTTTGCCAAAACCATAGCAACCAGTTCAAGCAATGATTAACCTAATAATGTGGAGGCAAAGAAAATAAAGGGAAAAAAAGCATTCAAGTTCCTAAAGAAGTCACTAGTTCTCCAGAGGCAGTAAATCCGCCTGCCCCCCCACCCCACCCCGCCCCAGCATCCTCACCCTCCCCTCTTCCCCTCCCAACCCCCCCACCAGCATTTAGCCTCATGGCTGGAAGACCAGAAGCAACCTAAGCCTCCAGAGAAAAGAATCTGCAGTGCAGTAAACCCCACTAAAGAGACCACTTTCCAAAAATACAGCTCTGCAGACATCCTTTTGGACTTTTGTAATACCTGCTCTTATTGGGGCTCTCAGGCTCTTGCCTCTTTTCTTGCCTATAGAGACTCTGAGCTCCCTTTCAAATTTTGGTTTGGGTTTAGGTTTTTTTTCTTTTTTTCTTTCATTATTTTTTTTTTTTTTTTTTTTTTTTTTTTTTTTTTTTTTTTTTTTTTTTTTTTTTTTTTTTTTTTTTTTTTTTTCTTCCTCTCTCAATAGGTATCTTTATTTTATGTTTGTGACTTGTTTGATGAGAGTCAGGGCTGGCANTTTTTTGCAAAAATGCTACTTTTGTAGACTGAGTGTGTTTGTTACCCTCCTCAGTCCAGCAGCACACACAGATAGTTAGGGCAAGGTGATACCTCCCATAGGGAGATACAGAGTGGAGCTGGACTAGCAGGGAAAACATTAAATGATTTTATCACCCAAGTAATCACAGTGTTTCTCCTGTGGCCACACACAGAGGCCTTGAAGCACTCTGCAGACTGTTGGAGTATGAAAACAATACGCAATTCAGACAGAAAAGGGGAGAAAGGGGAGGGATACTATTAGGTCTTTCATTCTGCCTATCTGATCTACGACACAGATAGATCACGTTCAGGACTATAACAGTACACACAGAGATAGGCACACACAGCCTTTTCCTAGTCCTCAGCCTTGCCCCATGGCCCCATTTCACCAGAAATGTGGGTATTTCTTCTCAAAGCAATGAATAGGCAAAGTAGTGGTGCTCTGCATGGATGAACGGGTCCCAAGACACAGCAGAAGGAGCAGATCTCCCAAAAAGGTCAAGAAGGAAGTGACACCTGCTTGCCTTGCTTGTCGGCACTGGCACCGTGGTGCCCTCCCTCCCTTCTCCCAGGGGCATGGGGCACCTGCAGCTCCTCTCTGTGGGACAGTTCATTAACTGCTGCTGGATCAACTGCACAAGAACAGATCACTGCTTCTCCAAAATCCACCAAGCCCATGTGTTTTCTGAGCTGCAAAGTGTCTTGTTAGCACCAGGGCCAAGCTGACCTCTCCCTTCACCACAGAACTAGGCAATGTTGCCCACAGCCCGCCTGCATGCACAGCACTCCGCAGCTAGCCTGCACCAGAGCTGGGTCCAGCAGAGAGGAATAGGGCAGGGGTTCTCACCGGCGGGGGTCTGCACCAGGGGAGATTCCCCATGGCCCCGCGCCCCGCCGGGGCACACTCCGAAGGATGAACCCCGACTGGGGCAAACTGGGAGAGGCAGCGGAGTACAGAGGCTTGGGGCGGGGGAAGCCCAGTCTCGGCCCGGCCGCCGCCTTTCAGCACCATGGCCAGAGCCCGCGGCGCACGTGCGGGACTGAGAGCTGCGGGCGCTCCGCGCACTGCTCCGCGCAGCGCGCACTGCTCCGCGCACCCCCCATCACCCAAGCGCTCCTCACCCCAGTGTTTCACCTCCACCCGAGCTCACCCCACGGCTCCGTGGAAGCGGGAGCTGCACGGAGGAGGGTGGGGGGTTTGTGAAGGGGGAGCAAAGCGGTTGCCCCCAGGTCGGCGGGACGGGGGATGGACGGCAGCATAAGGCCCCCGGGATCCCGCACCCAGTCAGGTTTCACTCTCGCCTCTTTTGTTGTGGTGCAGGAGAGGGGTCTTCGGGGTGTTTGTGCGTGCGTCTTTTTTTCCAGTAACCAAATTTCTTTTGTTCTACAAATTGCCTCAATAGCGTCTCTTTGCCGTGGGCAAACGGACTCAGCTGAGAACAATTAGCATCACAATGGGCTTTTGGCCTTGCGGGCCGCTTTGTCTAGCGACTGCTGCCCCACTGGGGCAGCGCGGAAAGGGGAGGCAGCCCGGCCGTAAATCTACCAGCTACAAATTGAGTCCCTAGGAGGAGAAAACAGGGAAGGGCTCCTGGGATTTATGTGGCTTCTCTTCCCTTCTTGCCTTGGCGTGGGAGGTATTGCGCTTCCCACCTCCCTCGCCTGCTTCAGCTAAACCCTCCCCCGGCGACGATGGGGTCGGCCTGGGGCAACGCTGCCCGGGGGATCTGCACCGTCCTGGGAGCTGGAGCGCTGTGTTCTGGGGACATCCGCAGACTAGCCCCAGGGCCAAGCCTGGTACTGGAATTCCGTCTGCTTGGGCAGGCTCAACCGGCTGCAGGCTCACCTTGCCGGGACGCGGCGGGCAGACCAGGGCGGATGCACGGCGGGAAGGGGCATCACACGGGCCGGCTGCAGCCTTGCGGGAAACTGCAAAAAGAGGCTGGTTTAAATGCACGCGTGGGCCCCGACGGGCACACACCGGCGTGAGCACAAGTTCAGGACTCACTGCACAGCTCTCCATCGCCGCTCCTCCGTGCGCAGGGCACATGGCCCCGGCACCGGGCACACCGCCCGGGTCCCTGCGCAAGGCTCCGCAGGGCCGGCGCTGCCTGCCCCGGTACGGGCGGCGGGGGTTAGACACCCCCGAGAGCCCTTGGTGGAAAAAACACGGTGTTGCACAGGTCTGACCGCAACACACTTTATTCTCCTCTTCTTCAAAATTCAAGCCAAAACCAACAAACTCAAAACAGCCGCTGCTGCCCTCCCAGATACAAACAGCTGGACCACCGCTGCCGAAAATACTCTTATGTATAAAATACATATTTGTTACTAAATATAATCAATAAATACCAATAGTGACAAATTAATATAATTTACCGATTCCGTGTACCAAACCGCGATTTTTGTCCGCCCGCTCCCGCTGCGCTTCAGCCAAGCGGGACGGGGCAGGGGGCACAGGAGCGGCCGCCGCCCCCCGGCGCTCAGCGCGGGGAGCCCACCCTCCGCTCCGCCGGCGATTTGAAGGCCAAAAGCGGGGGGAAAGCAGCCGGGCGGCGGGCTCAGAGGAAGGCGGGGAAGGCGGCGGGGCCGCGGCGCAGGGCAGCGGATGGAGGAGCGGCGGGGCAGGACGAGTCCCAGGGCCCGGGGGAGGAGGCGGCGGCGGGGGGCGGTGGCGAGGGGGGCTCGGGCAGGCCCTGCTCGGCCAGGCGGAGGCTCTGGGTCAGCGCCCAGATGTAGTTGTGGGCGAAGCGGAGCGTCTCTATCTTGGTGAGTTTGGCTTCGTCGGGGAAGGTGGGCAGGACGCTGCGAAGCGCGTCTAGGGCGGAGTTGAGGTGATGCATGCGGTTCCTCTCCCGGTCGTTGGCTTTCATGCGCCGGCTCCTCTTCTGCTTGCTGAGCAGCCCTTCGCTCCGTGCCTTGCCGCGGCCCCGTCGCGCCTTCCCCTTCCTGCGGACCGCCGTCTCCCGCGGGGTCAGGGCGGTGCGGGTTGGCGAGGCACCCCTGCTGCTCGCTGAGCTGCCGCCGGGCGCGGAGGAGGAGTCCTCAGCGCCACCGAAATAGGGCTGCACTTCACCCGGCGAGCGATCACTCTGCGGAGCCATCCTGCGAAGCCAAGCCTGCTTTAACCGGCAGGGAGCGGCGCTGCGACCGGCGGGGAGAAAGCCCCTCTGCCCTGCGGCTGTACCTGTTGAGCCCGGGCGAGTCTGCGGGGCAGGAGAGCGGCTTTTGCACCGCACACCCCGCCACTTGCCGCTCCCCCCTTCCCGCTTTCCCTCGAGCGCGAGCAGGAAAAGGTTGCGCGGTCGGCACACGACTGCCGTTAAGCCCTTATATATATAGGGCAGGCAGACAATGCGGATTTCCCGGCCGGGCGGCGTGTGCACCCCCCCGCCAGCACCCACCCCTTGGCACGCTTTTATCTTATCAGCCCACGGAAGCGTGCCGAGCCCGGCACCGCCCGCCCCCAGGCCCTGCCAGAGCCCACCGGCTCCCACACCGCCCCTTTCCCCGGGCCAGCCCCTGCCCGCCCTCGCCAGGGCCCGGGCAGAGCGCCGACCCCGAGGTGCGCCGAGGTGCAGGGCTGCCTCTCACGCCGGGACTCCGCGGTGGCCGTGGAGGGGGTCGGGGCGAGCGGCCCTGGCCCAGGGCCCTAGATGTGACAGGGGTCTCCCGAGGATTCTGCTGCGCGAAGTGGGTCAGACCCGGGTCCCGCGCCTCGGAATGCTGGATCCATACAGCCGGAACAGTCGGGGTCTCCCACTGTGCAGCCGTGGGGGATACCGTCGGCCCCATTCCGGCATCTGGCGGCTCGGCGGCAGAGCAACAAAGCGCCTCTCGCTGTCCCGGCGCTACGGGAGGGTCCCGGGACCTTCCTCCTACCCCGTAGGGGAGCGAAAGGACCCCACCGCCTCCCGCGAACCCTCTCTATGGCCCCGCAGGGCTACGGACCGCGATCTGCCTTGTTAGCGGCGAGGGCCAGCACGGGGGGGCGAGCAGGATGCCGTTCTCCAGTGTGTGTGTCCCCCCCACCTCTGTGTCTTTGCTTCCCCCGGGGAACCGGGGCCTGGGTCCCGCGGAGGAAGAGCCCGACAGCAGCCTCCCACTACCCCTGCCCTATTAACCCGGCGCTGGGGCCGGGGAGGGCAGCCCTGCCTCCGGGGCTCGGTGCGCAAAACGTGCCAGGGACTTTTGCGCACTGGCTGCGGCGGTATGTGGGGACATGGCCGGGCCCGGGGCACCGTTCCCCGGCGGAGGGCGGGGAGCCGGGAGCTGCGGGGCCGACCCTTCCCTGTACGGCCCGGCACATCCGGGGGTGCGGGCAGGGTCACCAGCTGGGCGCAGCCCCGTCAGGGCAGGAGCCCCCCGCTACTTCACCAAAGTGTCGCGGCCAATCCCGGCGCGGGGACACCGGCTCTAGGAGCGGCCGGAGCGGTCCGCTCGGGACGCAGCAAGGCGGGGGCAGCTACACCGACCGGACCCGGCCTCCTGTCCCGCGGGGCGGCCGCGGCCGGCGCTGTGTGGTGCGAGGCAGTGCGGGGCGTTGCGATGCGATGTGCGCTTCCTCTCCATAGGCGCGGCGCGGCGGGCGGGCGGGCGGCCCCGCTCCTCTGCGGCGGCGGCGCTGAGAGGGCGGGGGAGTGGGGCCGAGGGGGGCCGGCCCCCTCGGCGATTCGGGCGCCCCTTCTTGAGGGGCGGCTCGCAGGGCAGGGGAGGATGAATAGGAAGGGCCCGGCAGGGCTTTTTTTTGTGCCTGTGCAATTGGATGACAAAAAAATCTGGCGAGCGAGTTTCCAAGCCTCAGACTGCCCACTTCAAACGTCCTTCAAACAAAAGCTGAAGAGGAAAAGAAAGCCCCACCTGGTACCGCTGTTTGCTAAAATAATAATAAATAGATTTCGTTTAATAAATAATTACAAGAGATTGTAAAGTGGAGTGCTTTGGGAAGCATTAATCATGGGACTGGGGGCAGACATCACCTGCTGGCAAACAAGACAACTTTATTGTTAAATCACCTTCCCACTGCCACTTTCCGATAACTCCCTCCCGTCACCACAAAGCCCGGCCGGGTATGTTTACTCATGGTTAGCATAACAAGCACCATATTACCACAAACGTGATAAAAATCTCCGGGGGTACTGCAGCGGGCTCCCGCTCACACCTGGCCGGGGCGCCCCGGCGCGTAGCTGGCACCCAACGGCCCTTCCAGGAGGGGCCCTTCTGCCGTTTACATTGGCCTAGTTTGTGCTGATTTATAACAGGTTTACTGCAATCCCTATCTCCCGGCCCTATTTGTCTTATTTTATTGAAAACATATGGTAACCAGTCCAGCTCCGGCGCATCTCTCGCCTGCCAGGCGTCGGGGACGTTTTGCTAGCCGGGTCCCGGCACCAGCCCGCCTGCTCGCCAGGGGCTGTTTGCTCAGGAGAGAGGACGGGCAGATGAGACCGTGCCCGCTCTCTATCAGTCTGCACCAGAGCCGGGGGTCCACTGGCCACTCTGCGCCCCCAGTCTGCCCTGGGTCCGCTGGTGCGCTCCCGCGCCTCTTCCCCGCTGGGTCCCTGTGGCAGCGGGGAACGCATAGCAGAGACACCTGCGGTGGGGGCGGCCTTTCCTTCGTTCCCCCGCTGCTCCCCGGCCGGGGCTGCTCAGGAGGTACCGTGATTTGCGGTGCCATATGTCGAGCGGCTCGGCAGAGCGCAGCCCTTCAGAGCTGGAGCAGCTGTTTCCTCGGCCCTACCTACCCGGCGCATAATACCTGGGAGCCGCAGCCCCGCGTCCCCCTTTGAGAGGGCAGCGCGGCTGGGCCGGCTCCTCGCCTCTGTTTTGTGACTTTATTGTGGCGCCCAACAGATGCACGCCTGCCCCTCCTGCCCCTCGCCCCGGTGCGAGAGCGGTGCTCGGAACACAAGTAGCACAGATGCCAGGCGCAAGGTGCACCAGATGCCCCCCTTTGTGAATTCAAACAATATTTCTCTCTTCCTCCCCCCTCGCTCCTCTTCCTATAAGAGGGAGAGGAGAAGGGGCTCGAAAAGAAAATACATCTAAAAAAAAGAGAAGAAAATAGGAGAAGAAAGGCAAGTCCTGGGAAGCGGCGCCGGGAGCGCGTCTCCTGGAGCAACCGAAGGTGCGCACGGCCAGGCGCAGCGCCGCGGCCCCGGGAGGGAACTGGCCCCGGGCTGGGAGAGCTCAGAGCCGCGGGGACACCCCGTCGTGACCCCGGGGACAGCGGGAGGGGACCGGTGGTGCCCGCCGGGGCAAAAGGATGACCCCCGGGAAGTCATGAGTTACCCGACGAGCACCGAGCAAGTGGCTTCCCGGGGCCGAGAATGGACAGAGCAGCAAAGGCTGCTTGGGAAAAGGATGGCAAAGCCCATTTCACCATGCTAAATACTCCCATCTTTTGTGGCCAGGGTCCGGTACAAGAGAAAGAGATCAACTAGTACATGCACTGAGGGCTTGGCTAGCAAAAGCTCTCCTCTTGTGGGCCAGGGCTACCAGAAAGGATGTCTTCCTCTTCGATGTCTCTCCCTATGGAGGCAAAGTGAGCTATGCTCAAGGCAGAAGAAGATGTGTAAGGAGAAACATATCCCCAGGGTTAGAGCTCCTTCTGTGTGCCATGAACAGGACTGGCACAAATCCCACCACCTGTAAATACCAAACCCCTCCATAACCAACCAGCAGCCCTTGCTGTCTCTGTGCTGTAAAAATCTGTCTCAAAGGCCTGATCCATGCCAGGGCTGATGGGTTCTTCTTTAGCTTCACTGGAAGCTGAGCTCTGCACCTCACATGCTCTGACTTACAAGGGCTGAGGGCTAAGGCTACTCAGGGGCAGGAAAAGTCCAACAGGGCCCTGAGGTGAAGGATGCTGTCACTGTACCAGAAGAGGAGAAGCCCTGATACACAGGGGAAACAAAACCTAACAGTTTCCAGTGTGCAAACCCACTCTATGATAAACCCTCCTCCATGCTTATGTGCCCTTAAAACGCAATCCAACAGAAAATGGCTTTATAAGACTGCAAGAGCAGACAGCTGTTCTAACACTGAAATGTATTTTGGGTCAGAATGCAACAGTCATGAGCATAGCAAAACCCTGGATTATCTCTGGATAATAGGACAGGGGAAAGGAAAAGAAATGCCATGGAAAGGAAAGACAAGGAACAAATACCTACTACAAAAAAGTCAGTCAGATACTGAGGTGTGATGCCTACAGGTGGGTGCTGCGAAACCTGTTACCTTAAAGTATTTATTCAGCCATCCAAGTATCGTCCCAGGTAGGGAAGGATGGTCCTAACCTCTCTGGGAATTGGTCACCTCCAGTCATGCCCAGCTGTGCCAGTCTTGATCTGCTCTTGGCTTATGACATGTGGTTCCTTGCCTCAGCCTGTTTCACCTGCCAGAAAAGAGGGTTTCTCCTCTACTGTGATGACAGCATGAGCAGACAGGATAGGTTACGCATCCAGCACACTCTCTCATTCAGTTTTTCCAAGTGCTTCAAGCTTTACAGCAAGTTTCTGGCGATATCTCGCAGAAGCCACCACCACTACAACATGGTTGAATGAAACACAATGGGGACTTAGCAGGTGTTGAAGCACACGTCTGTCTTTAACTCATCTGCAGCATCACTGGTCCAGAGTATGCCACTTCTTGTGTATCTGCCTGCATGGAAATCTCAAAGAACAACTGTAATTAGAAATCTACTGTCTCCACAGCTACAATTCAACAGCTTTCATGGCAGGACTGGCTGGCAATGGTCATCTTCAGTTATCAGATGGGAAACACAGACTTGAGGCTTCAGTATTCGTTTACACCAACCATCCTTTGGCCATTCATAAATAGTCATGAACCATGGATATGCTGATCTCAGACTGCTATCTTCTTTCCATGGTGCTGGACCATTGCTCAAGCCAAATCACCGGTGGCAGAAGGCATGCAACTCAAAGGTGTGGCATGAATACTTTGTCTGCTACAAAGTATCCCCCCTCACCCACTTTCCTCTGTCCCAGCCTCACCATTCCCTGGCTCCCATCCCTGTGTTTTCATGCCCCTCTTATGGCACGCCTTGCAGCCAAGCAGCCTCGGTACCCCATCCCAGTTTTCCCCCACTGTCCCTGCCTATCTATATCTACTCACACTTCAACTCAGCTCCCAGTACCGGTACCCCTCTCCTGACCCTTCATCTAGCACCAGGATTTATCTGCCAAGCCCTTTGAATTGAAGCCATCTGGGTGCCCTGCACCACTGCAGTGCTAAGAAGACAATTTTATATTCAGAAGGGACCATTTTCTTCTGCAAGTTAAGTTGTATAACGAGGAGCCTGCAAGCAGCATAGCCCCTCCTGCCAGCAGATGCCATGGCCTCTGGGAAGGTGAGCATCCAGCCTTCCTTCTGAATCTCAATGCAAAATGATATATTCACAACAAAAAAAAGGGGGAGGGGGGGGGAGGCAGAATCTGTATATTTATACACAAAACACTGTGCAGTTTTAACACATAATTTTAGCTGGTGCCCAGCTTTGCAAGACAAGTTACCAGCAGCCTGTATCAGCCCTTGGCAATGTGACTTTGGCGAGGCAGGATCTAACATTATGCCAAAAGTTCGTGACAGTGGGGAAAAGGCAGTGATCTCGTGACAGATAATAGCAGGGAAACCTTAAAGTACTCACTCACCTGTGTGCATCCAGTGTATTTTAGCTGCTTGTATGGCCACACCAGCCTTCAGCTGCAAGGAGGGGAGCACCAGCTCAGTACCAGCCCTGCCTCCAGAGTCGGGTTTGAGCATGAGTCAGGGCAGATACTCCAGTCCATAGCACAACAGACAGCAGAGATGGGGTTCTCACCCACAAACCCCTCAGGGATGGAGACCACCCCCAGCCACCCCATCCCCATGAGGCACTGCCGAGCCCTTTGAAGCCATGTGAGGGTCTGACCTGGGTCCCGACCTTGCAGCAGGTCGGTCAGTAGCACAGCACTGGCACCAGAGACCTGGGGGGGGCCAGTGCTGCCTCCCCCATGTGCACACACATGTCCCAGCAGCTTCCTGGTTTATCGTCACCCTTATCAGTTTCCTTTATTACTACATTTCTTCAAACCTACTATGGCTCCTTCAGGTGCCCTGCCCCAGCACCCCCCAGCAGCTCCTGCGCACTTTTCAGGCACCTCCATGCTCAAAGACACATCATCCAATGTCCTCTCACCATCCCACATCCCCTTGCCCTGGGGAGTACACTTCCCTCCCCAAGCTCTTCACCACAATCCCCACCGTTTTCCACCATCATTTAAGTTTCTGAAGTAATTTCTTTTTTCTTTTTTATGCCTTTTTTTTTTTTTTTT